>JAWPHD010012218.1:0-77503 GCA_037043455.1 Cyrtodaria siliqua
ACACATATATATTCAGTTCTTACACATATATATTCCATTCTTACGCATATATATTCCATTCTTACGCATATATATTCCGTTCTTACGCATATATATTCCGTTCTTACGTATATATATTTAGTTCTTACGCATATATATTCAGTTCTTACGCATATATATTCAGTTCTTACGCATATATTTTCGGTTCTTACTCATATACATTCAGTTCTTACACATATATATTCAGTTCTTACACATATATATTCAGTTCTTACACATATATATTCAGTTCTTACACATATATATTCAGTTCTTACGCATATATTCCGTTCTTACGCATATATATTCCGTTCTTACGCATATATATTCAGTTCTTACGCATATATTCAGTTCTTACACATATATATTCAGTTCTTACACATATATATTCCGTTCTTACGCATACATATTCAGTTCTAACACATATATATTCAGTTCTTACACATATATATTCAGTTCTTACACATATATATTCCATTCTTACGCATATATATTCCGTTCTTACACATATATATTTAGTTCTGACACATATATATTCAGTTCTTACACATATATATTCAGTTCTTACACATACTTTTTCAGTTCTTACACATATATATTCAGTTCTTACGCATATATATTCCGTTCTTACGCATATATATTCCGTTCTTACGCATATATATTCCGTTCTTACGCATATATATTCAGTTCTTACGCATATATATTCAGTTCTTACGCATATATATTCAGTTCTTACGCATATATTTTCGGTTCTTACGCATATACATTCAGTTCTTACACATATATATTCAGTTCTTACACATATATATTCAGTTCTTACACATATATATTCAGTTCTTACACATATATATTCAGTTCTTACGCATATATTCCGTTCTTACGCATATATATTCAGTTCTTACGCATATATATTCAGTTCTTACGCGTATATTCAGTTCTTACACATATATATTCAGTTCTTACACATATATATTCCGTTCTTACGCATACATATTCAGTTCTTACACATATATATTCAGTTCTTACACATATATATTCAGTTCTTACACATATATATTCCATTCTTACGCATATATATTCCGTTCTTACACATATATATTTAGTTCTGACACATATATATTCAGTTCTTACACATATATATTCAGTTCTTACACATACTTATTCAGTTCTTACACATATATATTCAGTTCTTACACATATATATTTAGATCTTACACATATATATTCAGTTCTTACACATATATATTCAGTATTTACACATATGTATTCAGTTCTTACAAATATATATTCCGTTCTTACGCATATATATTCAGTTCTTACAAATATATTCAGTTCTAACGCATATATATTCAGTTATTACACATATATATTCAGTTCTAATGCATATATATTCAGATCTTACACATATATATTCAGTATTTACGCATATATATTCCGTTCTTACACATATATATTCCATTCTTACGCATATATATTCAGTTCTTACGCATATATTCAGTTCTTACGCATATATATTCAGTTCTTACACATATATATTCAGTTCTTACGCATATATATTCAGTTCTTACACATATATATTCAGTTCTTACACATATTTATTCAGTTCTTACACATATATATTCAGTTCTTATACATATATATTCAGTTCTTACACATATATTCAGTTTTTACACATATATATTCCGTTCTTACGCATATATATTCAGTTCTTACGCATGTATTCAGTTCTTACGCATATATATTCAGTTCTTACGCATATATTCAGTTCTTACGCATATATATTCAGTTCTTACACATATATATTCAGTTCTTACGCATATATATTTAGTTCTTACACATATATATTCAGTTCTTACACATATATATTCAGTTCTTACGCATATATATTCCGTTCTTACGCATATATATTCCGATCCTACGCATATATATTCAGTTCTTACACATATATATATTCAGTTCTTACACATATATTTTCAGTTCTTACGCATATATATTCAGTTCTTACGCATATATATTCAGTTCTTACGCATATATATTCAGTTCTTACGCATATACTTTCAGTTCTTACGCATATACATTCAGTTCTTACACATATATATTCAGTTTTTACGCATATATATTCAGTTCTTACGCATATATTTTCGGTTCTTACGCATATACATTCAGTTCTTACACATATATATTCAGTTCTTACACATATATATTCAGTTCTTACACATATATATTCAGTTCTTACACATATATATTCAGTTCTTACGCATATATTCCGTTCTTACGCATATATATTCAGTTCTTACGCATATATATTCAGTTCTTACGCATATATTCAGTTCTTACACATATATATTCAGTTCTTACACATATATATTCCGTTCTTACGCATACATATTCAGTTCTTACACATATATATTCAGTTCTTACACATATATATTCAGTTCTTACACATATATATTCCATTCTTACGCATATATATTCCGTTCTTACACATATATATTTAGTTCTGACACATATATATTCAGTTCTTACACATATATATTCAGTTCTTACACATACTTATTCAGTTCTTACACATATATATTCAGTTCTTACACATATATATTCAGATCTTACACATATATATTCAGTTCTTACACATATATATTCAGTATTTACACATATGTATTCAGTTCTTACAAATATATATTCCGTTCTTACGCATATATATTCAGTTCTTACAAATATATTCAGTTCTAACGCATATATATTCAGTTATTACACATATATATTCAGTTCTAACGCTTATATATTCAGTTCTTACACATATATATTCAGTATTTACGCATATATATTCCGTTCTTACACATATATATTCCATTCTTACGCATATATATTCAGTTCTTACGCATATATTCAGTTCTAACGCATATATATTCAGTTCTTACACATATATATTCAGTTCGTACGCATATATATTCAGTTCTTACACATATATATTCAGTTCTTACACATATTTATTCAGTTCTTACACATATATATTCAGTTCTTATACATATATATTCAGTTCTTACACATATATTCAGTTTTTACACATATATATTCCGTTCTTACGCATATATATTCAGTTCTTACGCATATATTCAGTTCTTACGCATATATATTCAGTTCTTACGCATATATTCAGTTCTTACGCATATATATTCAGTTCTTACACATATATATTCAGTTCTTACGCATACATATTTAGTTCTTACACATATATATTCAGTTCTTACACATATATAGTCAGTTCTTACGCATATATATTCCGTTCTTACGCATATATATTCCGATCTTACGCATATATATTCAGTTCTTACACATATATATATTCAGTTCTTACACATATATTTTCAGTTCTTATGCATATATATTCAGTTCTTACGCATATATATTCAGTTCTTACGCATATATATTCAGTTCTTACGCATATACTTTCAGTTCTTACGCATATACATTCAGTTATTACACATATATATTCAGTTCTTACACATATATATTCAGTTCTTACACATATATATTCAGTTCTTACACACATATAATCTGTTCTTACGCATATAATCCGTTCTTACGCATATATATTCAGTTCTTACGCATTTATATTCAGTTCTTACGCATATATTCAGTTTTTACGCATATATATTCAGTTGTTACACATATATATTCAGTTCTTACACATATATATTCCATTCTTACGCATATATATTCCGTTCTTACGCATATATATTCCGTTCTTACGCATATATATTCAGTTCTTACGCATATATATTCAGTTCTTACGCATATATATTCAGTTCTTACGCATATATTTTCAGTTCTTACGCATATACATTCAGTTCTTACTCATATATATTCAGTTCTTACACATATATATTCAGTTTTTACACATATATATTCAGTTCTTACACATATATATTCAGTTCTTACACATATATTCCGTTCTTACGCATATATATTCAGTTCTTACGCATATATATTCAGTTCTTACGCATATATTCAGTTCTTACACATTTATTTTCAGTTTTTACGCATATATATTCAGTTGTTACACATATATATTCAGTTCTTACACATATATATTCAGTTCTTACGCACATATATTCATTTTTTACGCATATATATTCCGTTCTGATGAATATATATTCAGTTCTTACACATATATATTCAGTTCTTACGCATATATATTCAGTTCTTTCGCATATATATTCAGTTCTTACGCATATATATCCCGTTCTTACACATATATATTCAGTTCTTACACATATATATTCCGTTCTTACGCATATATATTCCGTTCTTACGCATATATATTCCGTTCTTACGCATATGTATTCCGTTCTTACGCATATATATTCCGTTCTTACGCATATATATTCAGTAATTAGGCATATGTATTACGTTCTTACGCATATATATTCCGTTCTTACGCATATATATTCCGATCCTACGCATATATATTCAGTTCTTACACATATATATATTCAGTTCTTACACATATATTTTCAGTTCTTACGCATATATATTCAGTTCTTACGCATATATATTCAGTTCTTACGCATATATATTCAGTTCTTACGCATATACTTTCAGTTCTTACGCATATACATTCAGTTCTTACACATATATATTCAGTTCTTACACATATATAATCAGTTCTTACACATATATATTCAGTTCTTACACACATATAATCAGTTCTTACACATATATATTCAGTTCTTACGCATATATATTCCGTTCTTACGCATATATATTCCGATCCTACGCATATATATTCAGTTCTTACACATATATATATTCAGTTCTTACACATATATTTTCAGTTCTTACGCATATATATTCAGTTCTTACGCATATATATTCAGTTCTTACGCATATATATTCAGTTCTTACGCATATACTTTCAGTTCTTACGCATATACATTCAGTTCTTACACATATATATTCAGTTCTTACACATATATAATCAGTTCATACGCATATATATTCAGTTCTTACGCATTTATATTCAGTTCTTACGCATATATTCAGTTTTTACGCATATATATTCAGCTGTTACACATATATATTCAGTTCTTACACATATATATTCCATTCTTACGCATATATATTCCATTCTTACGCATATATATTCCGTTCTTACGCATATATATTCCGTTCTTACGCATATATATTCAGTTCTTACGCATATATATTCAGTTCTTACGCATATATATTCAGTTCTTACACATATATTTTCGGTTCTTACGCATATACATTCAGTTCTTACACATATATATTCAGTTCTTACACATATATATTCAGTACTTACACATATATATTCAGTTCTTACACATATATATTCAGTTCTTACGCATATATTCCGTTCTTACACATATATATTCAGTTCTTACGCATATATATTCAGTTCTTACGCATATATTCAGTTCTTACACATTTATTTTCAGTTTTTACGCATATATATTCAGTTGTTACACATATATATTCAGTTCTTACACATATATATTCAGTTCTTACGTACATATATTCATTTCTTACACATATATATTCCGTTCTGATGCATATATATTCAGTTCTTACACATATATATTCAGTTCTTACGCATATATATTCAGTTCTTTCGCAAATCTATTCAGTTCTTACGCATATATATCCCGTTCTTACACATATATATTCAGTTCTTACACATATATATTCCGTTCTTACGCATATATATTCCGTTCTTACGCATAGATATTCCGTTCTTACGCATATGTATTCCGTTCTTACGCATATATATTCCGTTCTTACGCATATATATTCAGTTCTTACGCATATATATTCAGTTCTTACGCATATATTCAGTTCTTACACATTTATTTTCAGTTTTTACGCATATATATTCAGTTGTTACACATATATATTCAGTTCTTACACATATATATTCAGTTCTTACGCATATATATACCGTTCTTACGCATATATATTCCGTTCCTACGCATATATATTCCGTTCTTACGCATATATATTCAGTTCTTAGTCAAATAAATTCCGTTCTTACGCATATATACTCAGTTCTTACACATATATATTCCGTTCTTACACATGTATATTCAGTTCTTACACATATATATTCAGTTCTTACACATATATATTCAGTTCTTAAACATATATATTCAGTTCTTACACATATATATTCAGTTCTTACAAATATATATTCCGTTCTTACGCATATATATTCCGTTCTTACGCATATATTCAGTTCTAACGCATATATATTCAGTTCTTACACATATATATTCAGTTCTTACGCATATATATTCAGTTCTTACACATATATATTCAGTACTAACGCATATATATTCAGTTCTTACACATATATATTCAGTTCTTACACATATATATTCAGTTCTTACACATATATATTCAGTTCTTACACATATATATTCCGTTCTTACGCATACATATTCAGTTCTTACACATATATATTCAGTTCTTACACATATATATTCAGTTCTTACACATATATATTCCATTCTTACGCATATATATTCCGTTCTTACACATATATATTTAGTTCTGACACATATATATTCAGTTCTTACACATATATATTCAGTTCTTACACATACTTATTCAGTTCTTACACATATATATTCAGTTCTTACACATATATATTAAGATCTTACACATATTTATTCAGTTTTTAGACATATATATTCAGTTCTTACACATATGTATTCAGTTTCTTACAAATATATATTCCGTTCTTACGCATATATATTCAGTTCTTACAAATATATTCAGATGTAACGCATATATATTCAGTTATTACACATATATATTCAGTTCTAACGCTTATATATTCAGTTCTTACACATATATATTCAGTATTTACGCATATATATTCCGTTCTTACACATATATATTCCATTCTTACGCATATATATTCAGTTCTTACGCATATATTCAGTTCTAACGCATATATATTCAGTTCTTACACATATATATTCAGTTCGTACGCATATATATTCAGTTCTTACACATATATATTCAGTTCTTACACATATTTATTCAGTTCTTACACATATATATTCAGTTCTTATACATATATATTCAGTTCTTACACATATATTCAGTTTTTACACATATATATTCCGTTCTTACGCATATATATTCAGTTCTTACGCATATATTCAGTTCTTACGCATATATATTCAGTTCTTACGCATATATTCAGTTCTTACGCATATATATTCAGTTCTTACACATATATATTCAGTTCTTACGCATACATATTTAGTTCTTACACATATATATTCAGTTCTTACACATATATAGTCAGTTCTTACGCATATATATTCCGTTCTTACGCATATATATTCCGATCTTACGCATATATATTCAGTTCTTACACATATATATATTCAGTTCTTACACATATATTTTCAGTTCTTATGCATATATATTCAGTTCTTACGCATATATATTCAGTTCTTACGCATATATATTCAGTTCTTACGCATATACTTTCAGTTCTTACGCATATACATTCAGTTATTACACATATATATTCAGTTCTTACACATATATATTCAGTTCTTACACATATATATTCAGTTCTTACACACATATAATCTGTTCTTACGCATATAATCCGTTCTTACGCATATATATTCAGTTCTTACGCATTTATATTCAGTTCTTACGCATATATTCAGTTTTTACGCATATATATTCAGTTGTTACACATATATATTCAGTTCTTACACATATATATTCCATTCTTACGCATATATATTCCGTTCTTACGCATATATATTCCGTTCTTACGCATATATATTCAGTTCTTACGCATATATATTCAGTTCTTACGCATATATATTCAGTTCTTACGCATATATTTTCAGTTCTTACGCATATACATTCAGTTCTTACTCATATATATTCAGTTCTTACACATATATATTCAGTTTTTACACATATATATTCAGTTCTTACACATATATATTCAGTTCTTACGCATATATTCCGTTCTTACGCATATATATTCAGTTCTTACGCATATATATTCAGTTCTTACGCATATATTCAGTTCTTACACATTTATTTTCAGTTTTTACGCATATATATTCAGTTGTTACACATATATATTCAGTTCTTACACATATATATTCAGTTCTTACGCACATATATTCATTTTTTACGCATATATATTCCGTTCTGATGAATATATATTCAGTTCTTACACATATATATTCAGTTCTTACGCATATATATTCAGTTCTTTCGCATATATATTCAGTTCTTACGCATATATATCCCGTTCTTACACATATATATTCAGTTCTTACACATATATATTCCGTTCTTACGCATATATATTCCGTTCTTACGCATATATATTCCGTTCTTACGCATATGTATTCCGTTCTTACGCATATATATTCCGTTCTTACGCATATATATTCAGTAATTAGGCATATGTATTACGTTCTTACGCATATATATTCAGTTCTTACACATATATATTCAGTTCTTACACATATATATTCAGTTCTTACACATATATATTCAGTTCTTACACATATATATTCAGTTCTTACGCATATATATTCCGTTCTTACGCATATATATTCCTTTCTTAAGCATATATATTCCGTTTTTTACGCATATATATTCAGTTCTTACGCATATATATTCCGTTCTTACGCATATATATTCAGTTCTTACACATATATTCAGTTCTTACACATATATATTCAGTTCTTACGCATCTATATTCAGTTCTTACGCATATATATTCCGTTATTACGAATATATATTCAGTTCTTACACATATATATTCAGTTCTTACACATATATATTCAGTTCTTACACATATATATTCAGTTCTTACGCATATATTCAGTTCTTACGCATATATATTCAGTTCTTACGCATATATATTCAGTTCTTACGCATATATTCAGTTTTTACACATTTATTTTCAGTTTTTACGCATAGATATTCAGTTGTTACACATATATATTCAGTTCTTACACATATATATTCAGTTCTTACGCACATATATTCATTTCTTACACATATATATTCCGTTCTGATGCTTGTATATTCAGTTCTTACACATATATATTCAGTTCTTACGCATATATATTCAGTTCTTTCGCATATATATTCAGTTCTTACGCATATATATCCCGTTCTTACACATATATATTCAGTTCTTACACATATATATTCCGTTCTTACGCATATATATTCCGTTCTTACCCATAGATATTCTGTTCTTACGCATATTTATTCCGTTCTTACGCATATATATTCCGTTCTTATGCATATATATTGAGTTCTTAGGCATATGTATTACGTTCTTACGCATATATATTCAGTTCTTACACATATGTATTCAGTTCTTACACATATATATTCAGTTCTTACGCATATATATTCCGTTCTTACGCATATATTCAGTTTTTACGCATATATACATGTATTCAGTTCATATATATTCAGTTCTTACACATATATATTCAGTTCTTACGCATATATATTCAGTTCTTACACATATATATTCCGTTTTGACACATATATATTCAGTTCTTACGCATATATATTCAGTTCTTACACATATATATTCCGTTCTTACGCATATATATTCCGTTCTTACGCATATATATTCCGTTCTTACGTATATATATTCAGTTCTTAGGCATATATATTCCGTTCTTACGCATATATATTCAGTTCTTACACTTATATATTCAGTTCTTACACATACATATTCAGTTCTTACACATATATATTCAGTCTTACACATATATATTCAGTTCTTACGCATATATATTCCGTTCTTACGCATATATATTCCGTTCTTACGCATATATATTCCGTTCTTACGCATATATATTCAGTTCTTAGGCATATATATTCCGTTCTTACGCATATATATTCAGTTCTTACACATATATATTCAGTTCTTACGCATATATATTCCGTTCTTACACATATATATTCAGTTCTTACGCATATATATTCAGTTCTTACAAATATATATTCAGTTCTTACACATTTATATTCAGTTCTTACACATATATATTCCATTCTTAAGCATATATATTCAGTTCTTACACATATATATTCAGTTCTTACATATATATATTCAGTTCTTTCACATATATATTCAGTTCTTACACATATATATTCCATTCTTACGCATATATATTCCGTTCTTACACATATATATTCAGTTCTAACATGTATATATTAAATTCTTACGCATATATATTCCGTTCTTACGCATATATATTCAGTTCTTCCGCATATATATTCAGTTCTGACACATATATATTCAGTTTTTACACATATATATTCCGTTCCTACGCATATATATTCCGTTCTTACGAGTATATTCAGTTCTTACGCATATATTTTTCAGTTTCTACGCATATATATTCAGTTCATATATATTCAGTTCTTACACATATATATTCAGTTCTTACGCATATATATTCAGTTCTTACACATATATATTCCGTTCTGACGCATATATATTCAGTTCTTACGCATATATATTCAGTTCTTACACATATATATTCCGTTCTAACGCATATATATTCCGTTCTTACGCATATATATTCCGTTCTTACGCATATATATTCAGTTCTTAGGCATATATATTCCGTTTTTACGCATATATATTCAGTTCTTACACATATATATTCAGTTCTTACACATATATATTCAGTTCTTACACATATATATTCAGTTCTTACACATATATATTCAGTTCTTACACATATATATTCAGTTTTTACACATATATATTCAGTTCTTACACATATATATTCAGTTCTTACACATATATATTCAGTTCTTACACATATATATTCAGTTCTTACGCATATATATTCCGTTCTTACGCATATATATTCCGTTCTTACGCATATATATTCAATTCTTAGTCAAATATATTCCGTTCTTACGCATATATACTCAGTTCTTACACATATATATTCCGTTCTTACACATGTATATTCAGTTCTTACACATATATATTCAGTTCTTACACATATATATTCAGTTCTTAAACATATATATTCAGTTCTTACACATATATATTCAGTTCTTACAAATATATATTCCGTTCTAACGCATATATATTCCGTTCTAACGCATATATTCAGTTCTAACGCATATATATTCAGTTCTTACACATATATATTCAGTTCTTACGCATATATATTCAGTTCTTACACACATATATTCAGTACTTACGCATATATATTCAGTTCTTACACATATATATTCAGTTCTTACACATTTATATTCAGTTCTTACACATATATATTCAGTTCTTACACATATATATTCCGTTCTTACGCATACATATTCCGTTCTTACACATATATATTCAGTTCTTACACATATATATATTCCATTCTTACGCATATATATTCCGTTCTTACACATATATATTTAGTTCTCACACATATATATTCAGTTCTTACACATATATATTCAGTTCTTACACATACTTATTCAGTTCTTACACATATATATTCAGTTCCTACACATATATATTCAGATCTTACACATATATATTCAGTTCTTACGCATATATTCAGTTCTTACGCATATATATTCAGTTCTTACACATATATATTCAGTTCTTACGCATATATATTCAGTTCTTACACATATATATTCCGTTCTGACGCATATATATTCAGTTCTTACGCATATATATTCAGTTCTTACACATATATATTCCGTTCTAACGCATATATATTCCGTTCTTACGCATATATATTCCGTTCTTACGCATATATATTCCGTTCTTACGCATATATATTCCGTTCTTACGCATATATATTCCGTTCTTACGCATATATATTCAATTCTTAGTCAAATATATTCCGTTCTTACGCATATATACTCAGTTCTTACACATATATATTCCGTTCTTACACATGTATATTCAGTTCTTACACATATATATTCAGTTCTTACACATATATATTCAGTTCTTAAACATATATATTCAGTTCTTACACATATATATTCAGTTCTTACAAATATATATTCCGTTCTTACGCATATATATTCCGTTCTTACGCATATATTCAGTTCTAACGCATATATATTCAGTTCTTACACATATATATTCAGTTCTTACGCATATATATTCAGTTTCTTACACACATATATTCAGTACTTACGCATATATATTCAGTTCTTACACATATATATTCAGTTCTTACACATATATATTCAGTTCTTACACATATATATTCAGTTCTTACACATATATATTCCGTTCTTACGCATACATATTCAGTTCTTACACATATATATTCAGTTCTTACACATATATATTCAGTTCTTACACATATATATATTCCATTCTTACGCATATATATTCCGTTTCTTACACATATATATTTAGTTCTGAAACATATATATTCAGTTCTTACACATATATATTCAGTTCTTACACATACTTATTCAGTTCTTACACATATATATTCAGTTCCTACACATATATATTCAGATCTTACACATATATATTCAGTTCTTACACATATATATTCAGTTCTTACAAATATATATTCCGTTCTTACGCATATATATTCAGTTCTTACGCATATATTCAGTTCTAACGCATATATATTCAGTTATTACACATATATATTCAGTTCTTACGCATATATATTCAGTTCTTACAAATATATATTCCGTTCTTAACGCATATATATTCAGTTCTTACGCATATATTCAGTTCTAACGCATATATATTTCAGTTATTACACATATATATTCAGTTCTTACGCATATATATTCAGTTCTTACACATATATATTCAGTATTTACGAATATATATTCCGTTCTTACACATATATATTCCATTCTTACGCATATATATTCAGTTCTTACGCATATATTCAGTTCTTAACGCATATATATTCAGTTCTTACACATATATATTCAGTTCTTACGCATATATATTCAGTTCTTACACATATATATTCAGTTCTTACACATATTTATTCAGTTCTTACACAATATATATTCAGTTCTTATACATATATATTCAGTTGTTACACATATATTCAGTTTTTACACATATATATTCCGTTCCTACGCATATATATTCAGTTCTTACGCATATATTCAGTTCTTACGCATATATATTCAGTTCTTACGCATATATTCAGTTCTTACGCATATATATTCAGTTCTTACACATATATATTCAGTTCTTACGCATATATATTTAGTTCTTACACATATATATTCAGTTCTTACACATATATATTCAGTTCTTACACATATATATTCAGTTCTTACACATATATATTCAGTACTTACACATATATATTCAGTTCTTACACATATATATTCAGTTCTTACGCATATATTCCGTTCTTACGCATATATATTCAGTTCTTACGCATATATATTCAGTTCTTACGCATATATTCAGTTCTTACACATTTATTTTAAGTTTTTACGCATATATATTCAGTTGTTACACATATATATTCAGTTCTTACACATATATATTCAGTTCTTACGCACATATATTCATTTCTTACACATATATATTCCGTTCTGATGAATATATATTCAGTTCTTACACATATATATTCAGTTCTTACGCATATATATTCAGTTCTTTCGCATATATATTCAGTTCTTACGCATATATATCCCGTTCTTACACATATATATTCAGTTCTTACACATATATATTCCGTTCTTACGCATATATATTCCGTTCTTACGCATAGATATTCCGTTCTTACGCATATGTATTCCGTTCTTACGCATATATATTCCGTTCTTACGCATATATATTCAGTTCTTAGGCATATGTATTATGTTCTTACGCATATATATTCAATTCTTACACATATATATTCAGTTCTTACACTTATATATTCAGTTCTTACACATATATATTCAGTTCTTACACATATATATTCAGTTCTTACACATATATATTCAGTTCTTACGCATATATATTCCGTTCTTACGCATATATATTCCTTTCTTACGCATATATATTCCGTTCTTACGCATATATATTCAGTTCTTAGGCATATATATTCCGTTCTTACGCATATATATTCAGTTCTTACACATATATTCAGTTCTTACACATATATATTCCGTTCTTACGAATATATATTTCGTTCTTACGCATATATTCAGTTCTTACACATATATATTCAGTTCTTACGCATATATATTCAGTTCTTACACTTATATATTCCGTTCTGACACATATATATTCAGTTCTTACGCATATATATTCAGTTCTTACACATATATATTCCGTTCTTACGCATATATATTCAGTACTTAGGCATATATATTCCGTTCTTACGCATATATATTCAGTTCGTACACTTATATATTCAGTTCTTACACATACATATTCAGTTCTTACACATATATATTCAGTTCTTACACATATATATTCAGTTTTTACGCATATATATTCCGTTCTTACGCATATATATTCCGTTCTTACGCATATATATTCCGTTCTAACGCATATATATTCAGTTCTTATGCATATATATTCCGTTCTTACGCATATATATTCAGTTCTTACACATATATATTCAGTTCTTACGCATATATATTCCGTTCTTACACATATATATTCAGTTCTTACGCATATATATTCAGGTCTTACAAATATATATTCAGTTCTAACACATTTATATTCAGTTCTTACACATATATATTCCATTCTTACGCATATATATTCAGTTCTTACACATATATATTCAGTTCTTACACATATATATTCAGTTCTTTCACATATATATTCAGTTCTTACACATATATATTCCATTCTTACGCATATATATTCCGTTCTTACACATATATATTCAGTTCTTACATATATATATTCCGTTCTTACGCATATATATTCCGTTCTTACGCATATATATTCAGTTCTTGCGCATATATATTCAGTTCTGACACATATATATTCAGTTTTTACACATATATATTCCGTTCTTACGCATACATATTCCGTTCTTACGCGTATATTCAGTTCTTACGCATATATTTTCAGTTTCTACGCATATATATTCCGTTCTTACGCATATATTCAGTTCTTACGCATATATTTTCAGTTTTTACGCATATATACATGTTTTCAGTTCATATATATTCAGTTCTTACACATATATATTCAGTTCTTACGCATATATATTCAGTTCTTACGCATATATATTCCGTTCTAACGCATATATATTCAGTTCTTAGGCATATATATTCCGTTCTTACGCATATATATTCAGTTATTACACATATATATTCAGTTCTTACGCATATATATTCCGTTCTTACACATATATATTCAGTTCTTACGCATATATATTCAGTTCTTACAAATATATATTCAGTTCTTACACATTTATATTCAGTTCTTACACATATATATTCCATTCTTACGCATATATATTCAGTTCTTACACATATATATTCAGTTCTTACACATATATATTCAGTTCTTTCACATATATATTCAGTTCTTACACATATATATTCCATTCTTACGCATATATATTCCGTTCTTACACATATATATTCAGTTCTTACATATATATATTCCGTTCTTACGCATATATATTCCGTTCTTACGCATATATATTCAGTTCTTGCGCATATATATTCAGTTCTGACACATATATATTCAGTTTTTACACATATATATTCCGTTCTTACGCATATATATTCCGTTCTTACGCGTATATTCAGTTCTTACGCATATATTTTCAGTTTCTACGCATATATATTCAGTTCATATATATTCAGTTCTTACACATATATATTCAGTTCTTACGCATATATATTCAGTTCTTACACATATATATTCCGTTCTGACGCATATATATTCAGTTCTTACGCAAATATATTCCGTTCTAACGCATATATATTCCGTTCTTACGCATATATATTCCGTTCTTACGCATATATATTCAGTTCTTAGGCATACATATTCCGTTCTTACGCATATATATTCAGTTCTAACACATATATATTCAGTTCTTACACATATATATTCAGTTCTTACACATATATATTCAGTTCTTATACATATATATTCAGTTCTTACACATATATATTCAGTTTTTACACATATATATTCAGTTCTTACACATATATATTCAGTTCTTACACATATATATTCAGTTCTTACACATATATATTCCGTTCTTACGCATATATATTACGTTCTTACGCATATATATTCAGTTCTTACACATATATATTCAGTTCTTACACATATATATGCAGTTCTTACACATATATATTCCGTTCTTACGCATACATATTCAGTTCTTACACATATATATTCAATTCTTACACATATATATTCAGTTCTTACACATTTATATTCCATTCTTACGCATATATATTCCGTTCTTACACATATATGTTTAGTTCTGACACATATATATTCAGTTCTTACACATATATATTCAGTTCTTAAACATACTTATTCAGTTCTTACACATATATATTCAGTTCTTACACATATATATTCAGATCTTACACATATATATTCAGTTCTTACACATATATATTCCGTTCTTACGCATATATATTCAGTTCTTACTCATATATTCAGTTCTAACGCATATATATTCAGTTATTACACATATATATTCAGTTCTTACGCATATATATTCAGTTCTTACACATATATATTCAGTATTTACGCATATATATTCCGTTCTTACACATATATATTCCATTCTTACGCATATATATTCAGTTCTTACGCATATATTCAGTTCTTACGCATATATATTCAGTTCTTACACATATATATTCAGTTCTTACGCATATATATTCAGTTCTTACACATATATATTCAGTTCTTACACATATTTATTCAGTTCTTATACATATATATTCAGTTCTTATACATATATATTCAGTTCTGTATGCATATATATATACATATACTCTGTTTGCGTATGTGTTTGTTTGTATACATATGTTTGTTTGTTTGTATACATAGGCTAACCAAAATTCCTTAGTACCCACCTAAGAATATCTCAATACAATTCTGATTGTTTTGTGTATTTCACGCTTGATTGGAGATACGATTGAACTGCAAAATGATGAGTTTAAAACGTCTGCTATGATAGTATGAACACATTTTAAAGCTTTAAAGTCGATGTTTTTCTCAGAAAACATTTATAACGCTTGTACAACTGGGTGCGTGGGCATTTTGTTAAGTTCTTTGAATTCGTGCAGCTTTCGATGTTCCTAATTCTTAAACATGCCAACTAAATTTTGTTGACATCATGTCTTACTAGAATTACCACTTCTAATGCGTTCGTAAAAGAAATTGTTAACGCTGAATTACAGTTACTTGAATTTCAAACGATATTCAATTAAAAGGGAGGTCATTTATGATTATCCGTGTTTCATTTTATTATAGACAGAACATTTGCAATAAATGGGTCGAACTTTTATGTTTATGTTATTATTATTTTTATATATTTCCCACCAATCTTAAGAAGTGTGTATCTTTAAGCTGACGTGCATTCATGTTATGTATTTTATCAGCATGTTTCATGTTTTCATATAAAATATTGGTAACTCTTAGATGTGAGTACCTACCATACATTAATTCTATACTAAACATGCAGATCAGAAAGTTGGATATGTAAAAAAAAAAATTGACACAGAGTCATTATAAACTTCTTTATTTTGAAGATCAATCCATGCATAGTATTGAAAAATTACTAGAATGTCTTAGGTTTCAGAATTGGAGTTGGCATGTACTGTGAAATAAAAGTCACTATAGATTTCAAGGTTTCTCAAGAACAGATACGTTACTTCAAAAAGTTTACAATTTAGGAACAGTGTGATATAATGAATGTGAATTTGCCTGATTAGTCATACAATTAAACATTTTAACAATATTACGGCATTAGAGTATCATAAAACTTACTGGACCACTTTACATGTTTGATAAAATATTTTCAGTTTAAATCAGCCTAGTAATTGATGTAAAATATCACACCTGCACATTTACCGGCCCTTATATAATATACCATGTAATAACACTAATTTAATTCTGTAATGCTGACGAACTTAAGCATGATGATACAAATGTGATGTATCTTTCAGATCTGTAACTCCAGTGCAAAGCCAAGGAATAGTAACGTATCTGTTTGAATGATACGCAAACATCGAATATCGAATATATTCAATAATATGAACACGAAAAGGTAACACTGAAACTTTCAAAAAAGATTTCACTGATCAATATTTCTTTTTAAAAAATTCTTTATTTCTTTAAAAATAACTTTGTTTTATAAAACAAACACAGTTTCATTATCAGATATGGTAACGTATCTGTTTTTACGGATCTACTTTTGCATTAAAATGTTTTCAATCATTTCACATCGACAACCAATAAGTAAATCGCATTTTTTGTGGATCTCCATATAACCGATGGAGCAGTAAAATGTTTTCAATCATTTCACATTGACAACCAGTAAGTAAAACACATTTTTGTGGATCTCCATATGACCGATGGAGCATCTTCTCCCCGCCCCGACCCCCACTCCACTCAACCACGACTCCTCCACAAATAATATTATGTCAGATAGATAATATACACTATTTCAAACAAACGGATACTAACAAATGTACCCCACCAGATGATCCCATTACAAAGGTTTTTAAAGCGAGATCATTACAACGCAAAGTAGTCCATTTCAATTCATCTGGTGACGTAAACAAATAATTTAAGGATATTTGTATAATTGTCGGTATCGTATCTGTTCGTAACGTTTGCCAAAAAATAAAACAAATGCTCTGTTCCATGCTTTTTGCCGCATTTCAAGAAAACTTATGCTTTCAATACATATTGCCATTTAATGATTATCATACTACATGGGATTGTTAGGTGCTTGTAATGATAAGCACATCTTAATCAGAAATGATGGTAACGTATCTGTTCAGACCAAAAGTACAATCCAGATTAGTTCACATTTGATCACTCAGCATGGCTTATGCCATTACAACATCAGCAAATTAATAAATATAGGTGAAATGTATATACATCAAGGACTTTAAAAAATGTGTCATATCTCAGTATTAACAAAAAAATACAGACTTATTGTCGACTATTGTCAACCTTTTAGTGTTTGTGATGTCGTTTGCATTTTTTATTACTTTTGTCTGTTTGCGCGTTTGTTTCTGTTTGTTTCTGTGTCTTGTGGTTGACTGTCCTCTTTGAATGCTACTTTCCCTGTCCGATATGTTTATATTTCTTCTCTGAAATTTGGTAACGTATCTGTTTAGTGTTCTGGAGACGGCATTTTGACAAGGACATCTAAAATCTACTTTATTTCTGGAAAAAACCTCTTTCAACACAGTCATGTGAAATCCAGGCTTACAAAAATGAACGTTTCTTTCTGTCCAAGAGAGAGAAAAAATATGTTTATAGCAATTACAACGTATGCACCAACATTTGGGACATTGTAAAATTAGTCGTTTTGTGACTTTTCGGGAATATAATACTTGCACGGGTATGGTTATGTATTGTTCACACACTTTGAGGTGGTTTAAAGTAAATTTAGAGGTAACATGTACTTTTCACCAGTTGTGTAGGCGAATATAAGCTAGGGACAGCAGTATTCACTAATTTGTATATTTAGTGTAGAATTAATGCATTGAGCCATGATTCTGTCTTATGTAGTTCTCTTCAGGACCCTGAACCGACCCCCGTTTGCACTCTTTCGACGAGGTTTCTGAAGGCATCATGCAACGTCTGGATAAATAAATGACAGTAGAACAAACCCCTTAAATACCACAGATGCATGTAGACAACTCACTAAAGAAAGAAAATACAGGCCCAAATTGTCGCTGATCGAAGGCTACTCTTATGTTCGTCATTTTTCTAGTTTACCTTCGAAGAATAACCTCTTGCTCGTGTGGTTGGGGGTAAAAGCCGTACAGTACCGTACATTCCGAAACTTGACGGAAATAGCAGCTGCGTGGTACGGAGAATACCAGTATTATGAATAGTTTAGCTTAGTGTAACGGAACTAAACGATATCTATTGGATGTAATATGGACCTAAAATGATAACTGAAATAATATTATTTAAATATAGGTGTAATTATGATATATATATATTTAAATGAAAATGATAGTTATATACATGTTTTATCTAAACCATGCACCTAGTGTCATATATGTCTGTGTTATACTCAATCTGTGGTAATTCTTTTTCTCAGATATCGCTTGAGATGTTACTAAAGGCTAACAGAAAAATATATTATTGGTAATAACTATTCCTGATTAGTCATGTATGTCTGGCTGTCTGCTGTTGTTAAAATGTGTGAATTCCTCTTGAAATCTGCCTGACTGTTGGTCACACATTTAATTTGCAATGTAACATACCTTCAATTGAATCAAAACCTTCTTCTCCAATCGTACACAATCTGTCGTTCTTGAGGGGGAGATCTCAGATCAGATAAATGTTACATCAGTGGGTGCCCCATGGCTAAGTGCTCGGTCCCTAATTATTCTTTCTACATATCTATGTATATGACCTGCCACAGGACAATTAATTTTAAATCTCAAGTTACACTCTTTGCTGATGACACAGCTGTATACATCACAGTCGAAAATCCCTGTGACAGTAAAATCCTCCAACTAGACTTGGACAACTACAGAAGTGGGAAGCTTATTATCCAAGGTCCTACGTGTGACTAGATCAAAGCAGCCAGTCCAGACACCCTTAGCTGGAACACCATATACACAGTACAGTAACCACTGCAGGTAAGACCTTAGGATTCCTACGTAGGACCATTAAGGCCAGAAAGGAGAATATAAGGCAGGCATATTACAAAACTCTTGTTAGACCACTGGTTGAATTTGCTTCATCAGTATGGAGTCCACAGACGCATCAGAACGGTGCAGGTGGTCCAGCGCAGAGCTGCAATGTGGGTTAACATTACGTGGTCCGAGAATTAACTTTCATACCCCATCCAACCATTTCACCAAGAAACGAAAACGGGGTTGGCTGGTGTTTAAAACAAGAGGAACAATAGGCACAAGAGGCACAAGATGGCCTGTGGACGCTTTACTGGCTTAAACGGCTCTTATTTCAAGGATTGTCGACATAAAATTCCCATCAGTACTTCCTTCAAAACATTGCGCGATATGCACAACTAGATAATCTTACCGATGGTTCCTGCCAAGTTTCGTCGAAATCCAACAAGGAGGAATAGCGCCGACAAGAAATTTAAAGTAAAAAATGTCAATGCCGTACCTCCATCAAAAATCAACGAACCAGGAAAAACGCAATAGCCACAACTAGAAATCATAGCAATGCTTCCTAAAAAAAAAGTAATTAAAAAAATAATAAAACCAAATAAAAAATAAATCAATTAAAAAAAAAATATATAGCATTTTAACTAAATCTCTGCTGTTACTGGTCCAATATAGCTGGTTTTCAAACTTGTCCGAGCCTTCATTGATATTAACAATATGTAAAAGTTTGGTAAAGATCGGATAAAAAATGAAGGCCCTATCGTCTTTAACGAGGTAAAAGTAAACAGACGACGGACGGGCGAAGGACAACTCGCCATCCCATAAGCTCTGCTGGCCCTTGGTCCATAGAGCTAATAAAACCTCAATTTCGCCTTAACAATTTGCATATTGTAAAATTAAAACATTTAAAGTCACTCACCCGCCAACAGCACGCTAATTTTACAACATATGCACACCGCTTCAAATTCGACGAACGATAAGGTATATATAAAAGTAACATGTGATTGCAAATCCTAACTCTAGACATGAAAAACGGCCAGCCAAAAACATCGTCTTTGTGTTATTGCTTGAAGCTTCGATAAAAAAGTTACCAACTCTAATTCATTTCACACATATTCATGTGCGGGAATTTTATGAACCCATGGATACATATACAGTTTTAATTAGCATATATGCATCATTTTGTGACCTCAACACATGGGTAGAGTTGGAAGAACTGTTTTATAGCAACATTTGGCGCTTGTGTTACTTTAATATGTAATTTTAACCATATTTTCGCATTTTTTCAGTAAAACATGTTTTTAAACGTGTTTATTGTCTAAATATCTGTTATAAAATCCTACTAATATTAGCTTTTCCATCGGACGGGACCACGTAATGACAAACAACTACTCCACGTACGAGTGTCACCGACATGACCAATAGTCTCGGCTGGAGGTCTCTAGAACACAGGAGAGTTGGTACTCGACTGAACATGTTCTACAAAATTGTCAACGATTGTTGCAGCTGTCCAGTTACCCCCATAATTTATCCGCCCATCCCTAATGACTCGCCACATGCATCCCCTCTCATACCAACAAATCCACACCACTGATAGCTATTATCAATATTCCTTTTTCCCTATGTCCATTGTGCTATAGAACAGACTGCCGTCAGACCTTGTCATGCTCACTGATCTTAATTCAAGGTCAGTCACACTATTCCATAAGTGACCATGCATGTTTACCAGTTTTTAGATTTTCATTGTTTTGACCTATAGGCCCTATTGTCAATTTCAAAAATTAGGCTATTGCACACACAGCTAAAGAAATATAAAAAGATACTATCTAGTAATATGTTTCACGCACACTGCCCAAACCAGGCCTCCGAAATTGATAGTATATACAATTAAATATTTTAACATTTAATTGCACTGATGCGCAGGTTACTCTTACTCGTAAGAGGTTCATGCAGGATTAATAGATAGATGATGTAGGGTACGATATGGATTTTACCCACAACCTTCTCGTGTGAGCTTAACCCAGCCCAACTCAAGCAACTGACGCATTCCTATTAACGTTGTCGATTTGTGTCAGCTGTTGGCGGGTTTAAGTTTCCAAATACGGAATGAGAGGTCACACGAGAACGAGATTATTATAAGGAAAAAGGAATATTAGCAGTAACCTTCGATCAGCGACAATTTGGGCCTGTAGATACTTTCTTTGTTGAGTTTTCTGCATGTAGCTGTGATATTTAAGGTTTGTCTACTAACAGACGATGGTTGTTTATGCAGGCATTGCATGATGCCTTCAGAGACCGCGCCGGAAGAGTGCGACCGGGGTTCGGTTCGGGGTCCTGAAGAAAACTAAAGAAGAAAGAATTATGGCTCTATGGTAGGTACATACCACCATAAGAGTCATCATTCTCACGTCTCAATCTAGGTTACTCTCTAAAGATGTAACAATTTAAACAAAAACAAAAGTTTTACAAATTGTTGGTCAAAACAAAATACTTATCACACAACTTTTCTCAAATGTATTTAGAGTACGAAAATAAGTTAAGATACCATCGTGAGAAATTAGGAATTGTGATCGGTGTTTACAAGCTATGTTTGATTACGCATATATACATACATACACAGGTTCAATATGTAGCAATGTTTGTATTCATTCACACTATGGGTATTTTGAAATAAACATATGTCAAAACCGCATCTCTACCTAACCTCTGTGCTCATAATCTCCAAAGACAAGTAAAATACTTGCTATTCATAACAACAGACATAACACTTTAGCATAAGGTTAAATTTAAATAAAAAACAATCTTGGGGAAATCCATGGCAAATTAGAAACTTTGAATTTTTCCATGGAACTATTTTAGCGTCCTACGACCCGGAAGTACTATCTGACTGCTACGACACCGTATCTGTATATATAAATATGCAGGAGATCATGTATACAAGTGTCCATAACGTGTATGTATGTATTAGTTATAGTTTATATTTTGAAATTGATGGAACTTAACGCAATCGACGCAAAGCGGAGCGCAGCATAAATGGGGTTGATGCACTATTTTCAAACACAATTTATTTAACAGGCTTCTGAAAAAGTTTAAAAATGTTGAAAGAATTAACAAAATGCCATGAACAGTAAAGGAGACGTGACTGATTGAAAATGTGCAAAGAACATAAATGGATGCGGCCATCTTTGACAAATGACGTCATCCAGCCGTTTTACCATATTTGGCATATTGACAAAATACATTTTAAAGCAAAGCAAAATCACTGAAAATTGTTAAAAATAAGTATACAGATGTAAAATATATAAAGTGTATATTTATTTTTAATTTGCAGTGATTTCATTTTCTTTAAAAGGCATTTTGTCAATATTCCATATATGGTAAAAAGGCGCGATGACGTCATCGTTCCAAAATGGCCTCCTCCATTTATGTTTTCTTTGCACATTTTCAAAAGGTCATATCTCCATTAGTTGTTATGGCATTTTGATAATCCTTTCAGCTTTTTCAAGTTTTTCAGAGCTCTTTTTTGCTTTAATAAACCTTTTTGGAAAATAGTGCATCAACCCATACATTTCAAAATATAAACTATAACTGATTTACAGTTTTCCCCACTGTTTCTGCCAATGAAAACGCTCTATTCGGTTTGAAATTTGAAAAATAAGTTGCAACTTATATGAATAAGAGGGCCAGGGTGGCCCTATATTGTTCACCTTGTAATCATGCAATAAGTCTGCTCTGTCTAGTCTGGCATGGGTATTGTTTATTTTTGTCCAACTTTCTTCTATGAATGAGATTTTATCCAAATGGGTGGGGGTTTATATTAACATTCTAAACAAATTTGGTAAAGATCAGATAAGAAATGAAGTAGCTACAGATTGAACAAAGGAAAATACAATATAGCATTTTTCAACAAATCAAGGGCCATAACTCTGTCGTTACTAAAAAGATCTAGCTAGTTTTAGAACCTGTCCAAGGTTTCATTGATATACCGAGAGTTGCACAACTAGACATCATACTGAGGCTTCCTGCCAAATTTCATAGAAATCAAACAAGACATTTAGGAGAAGTAGCTCCGACAAGAAATTTAAAGTAAAAATGTCAAAAGGCCATAACTCCGTCAAAAATCAGTGAACTGGAAAAAAAGAGCGGTATGCACAACTGGACATCTTACAAATGCCTCCTGCCAAGTTTCGTCGAAATCCAACAAGGCTTTTAGAAGGAGTAGCGCCAACAAGAAATCTAAAGTAAAAATGTCAAAGGGGCCGTAACTCCATAAAAACTCAACAAACTGGGACAAAACGCACTAGGCCCAACTAGGAGTCATACAAATGCTTCCTGCTAAGTTTCGTCAAATTGCGTTTAAAAAAAAGGAAAAAAAGGAAGTAATATAAAAAATAATTAAAAAAAAAATAACAAAAAACTAATGAAACAATAAAAATATATTTTTCTTTTAAAAATAAATAAATGAAAAAAAAAATAGAAAATGAAAGCCCTGTCGTATTAACGAGGCAAAATATAGCATTTTTAACTAAATAAAGGGCCATAGCTCCGCTGTAATTGGTCCGAATTGGTCCGAACTGGCTGGTTTTCACAATTTTTCGAGCTTTCATTGATATTAACAATCTGGTAAAGTTTGGTAAAGATCGGATTAAAAATGAAGGCCCTATCGTCTTAACGAAGCAAAATATAGCATTTTCAACTCATTCAAGGTCCATAACTCCTCTGTTACTAATCCGATCTGGCTGATATTCGAACTTGTCCGATATGTCATTAATATTAACAATCTCATAAAGGTTGGTAAAGGTCGGATGAAAAGTGAAGGCCCTATCGTTTAACGAGTTAAAAGTTAACGACGACGGACGACGACGACGGACGGACGGACGGACGACGGACGAAGAGTGATCCCAATAGCGCACCTGTCAGGTAAGCTAAAAATAAGTGACATGTCATCTCGGTTATACTGCCTACGTGTCAGGATATAAATAGCGCAAAGCGGCGGCACTTCATTAAAAATAGAATTCATGTCATCACCGTGTTCGGCCTTTTCGGATGTTTACACAATGTGTAATTAAAGAGAAACGCTGCAATTTTGAAGTATTTGAAATGGGTGTCTCGATTTATATATCCAGTATCATATTTACTTGTACCCTGATTACATTTAAATAAATCAAATTTTAAAGTATTCACTATTACGTCTTATTATACTACTTATTACTATTATTAGTATACTATTATTATAATACTTTTAATATATTATTAGTGCTATACTATCAAACATTAATAATATGAAATACAAGTGGTTTAAACAATTCATAGAATTAACATTTATGATTGAACAAATGCAATTTATGTAGAAAAACTAACGGGACGCCGCCAGTTTTTACAAAATCAAGATTGCCGCAAATGTCCCTTTAAAACACATCTGGGGAAAATAACTTCACCATTACAGTGAGACTAGAGGGATAGTCTAGGATATCAAATTCCGGATTCTGCTCACACAAGACTACAACCTTCCAAGTATGAACTGTTAACTCAATTGAGAATAAGTACACGCTTACGTCATCGTGTAATGTGACTGGATTGGCGTCCTCTAGCGAGGGTTTCGTCGTTTTGAAGTGTCAATCATGACCCAAAGGCGTGGTTGTCTGGACATCACATGGCGTACGTGACTTTTCTGGTGAAATGTATGCAAACTGTAAATACATATATATAACTTCATAACATAATTAGATCACGCAGTCGATTGCCCGACTTAAAGCGTTCAGGCCTAGTTAGTGTATATACGGTTATAGGATGGGGATCTTAACGGCTTCCAAAATATGACCCAAGGGTTAGGTCCTAGTTGTGTCCTTCTGTGTATGCCAAGTAAGTGTATATATAGCTTTAGGGTAGGATATTGCCCAGTAATAAAGTCTCCAGGGGTACAGATAGATCCCAAAGCCAATGTTCATTGGATTGTTGTATCCGTCTATTCATTCCCAGTAAATGTATATATGGTACTAGGGTGGGATCTCAACCGTTTCCAAGTTATGCTTAGCAATAATGTCCCCTGGGGTGGTGGGGATAGACCCCAGGGCCAATGATGGTTGGATTTGTGTATCCATCTATTCATGCCCGGTAAGGGTATATATGGTAATAGGGTGGGATCTCAACAGTTTCCAAGCTATGGCCCAGGAATAATGCCCGAACTGGTTTTATGGTTGTATCCGCCGGTTCATATCCAATAAAGGCATACATGGTTATAGGGTGAGATATGACCCATGGGCTATTTACCTAGATACGGGACGGACCGTAGGGACAATTCTGGCTGGATGGTTGTATCCGCCGGTTCTTGCCCAACAAGGGCATACATGGTTATAGATTGGTTATAGAGTGGGTATTTTAACGGTTTCCAAGTTATGATCCATGAGCTGTTTTACTAGGTATGGGAACGGATCACAGGGTCGATGCTGGTTGGATGGTTGAATCTGTTCATGCCCATCAGTGGCGTAACCAGAAAATATTTTTTACCGAGGCACACCCATGTTAGTGGGGTCGGGGGCATGCGATTTGGTGGCCTTTGGCATACATCTGAGAGGTATATTGTTCCTGAAATTTTAGTGAGAATTGATGATATAGTTTTCATATTGTGCTGTTTATATGTCAATAAAAAGAGATATAATTATATGTTTTACAACATTACTGGTAGTTATCTTATATTCATGACGAAACAAACATGCTATATACAGTATACAGTTATTTCATGGGATTTCGGGAACAGTCAAAACTATCAATGTAAACAAACATCACAATACCTGAATTGGGCCCGGATTGGACTCGATCCCAACATCCCAATGAAACCTAACACATCGACAACATGAAGGGTTGAAAGTTCGAAAAGAAATGTCTTCGAACGGAAACCGCCGATTCGCCGGCGATACCTATCGATGTCGACCATCTCGAATGGAAACGGTATAAAATACGACGCTCTGTCATTTATGGCGCTCGGTCGATTTTCGAACAGGGTACCTTAACTAGACCATACTGAACGTATGGCCTCGGTACTTTTACGTAAAATGGTCGACATTTCTAAGTTGTTACATTGTAATAGATTTATTTGATTCTATTTCATTTTTATTTTATTTTTTTTCTTTATTTGTTCATTAGTCACGCCACTGCCCATTAAGTGTATATATGGTCATAAGGTGGGGATTCCAACGGTTTCCAAGTTATGAAACAGGGCCTATATCATAAGATGTGGGGACGAACCCCTGGGGCCGATGCTATAGTTGAATAGTTGTTTCCGTCTGTTCCTGCTTAATAAGTGTATACTGTGGTTTCAGAGAAGAACATATTATGTGTTTTCCCAAGTCTATGTAAAACATGTGACCCCTGGGGTGGGCAAAATATTACCTCATGGTCTCGATCTGAACAAAATGATAGGGAACCATAAGCTTATGATACACGCAACATATTAGACTTCTAGATCATAAAGTTTCAGAGAAGAAAATGTGTTAAAAATGTTCCTTTAAAACTCTAGGTAAAACTGTGAATCCAAGTTCAGATTTGATCCCAGAATCACAATTTAAACAAACTTTGTAAAGAACCAAACGTTTATGCAACATGCAATATATTAGAAATGAATGCATTGTTGTTTCAGAGAAGAAGATTTTTCAAAGATGGTCATATATAACTCTATATAAAACCGTGAACACCGAGGTGGTGCCAAATTTGACCCAAGGGTCACCATTGGAACAAACTTGGTAGAGAACCATAGGCTTATGCTACATGCAAAATAATATACCTCTAGCTGTTGTAGTTTCAGAGAAGAAGAATAGTGTTTAAAAGATGTTCCTATATAACTCTTTGCAGATGGACCCCAGGGTCACCATTGTAACAAACTTAGCAGAGGACTGCACTATTGTGAAGCTTACTGTTATGTCGTGTTTCTCAACTGAGATATAAGTGATTCGAACACAATCAGTTGATTCTATGATTCTATTCCAATATATACTGAAAACTGGATCCCTTGGAAGCAACAAACACAAACAAGAGACAAAAGTAGCGGACTGTTTTATTGAGTCTGTTCATGAGAGGTTATGTAAGTGCAATGCCTCTCACGCCTCCTAGCACCGGCTTAAGCGATATTCTACTTTAAAGTCACTAAGACTGGGCTTGATGATCCCAAAGGACCAGTAAGCAATACCACTACTGATCTGCAGTCGGGGCGACGTTTGACGGCCGCCACACAGCACTAAACAAACGCTAGTGCGAATCTCAATAAAAACTGAAAAGGGGATACCCCAATAATTGACGAGGCGCTTATCTATAGCGGGACACCTGGATGTTTAGTTACTCCAAATCAACCGGATGTGCTCGCCTGGTGCATTTGAGAGAAGTTTTCTGTAAAAGAGTGCTTATGGTCTCACACGTCTATTATCTCCCTTGGACCTAGAAACAAAAGGAAAACAGAAAATAATTCTACTTTTTTCTCAGTTTTAGGCAATTTTTAATTTGAAAAATACTTTTTTCTTGCGTTAGTATACATCTGAAGTGTAACAGACAGATGATGCAGAAAATCTCATGTTGATATGAGGTTTCATTCAAATTTCAGAAGTGTTTGACCTAAGCACCACATATTCAGCTAGACAGTGTATGAATTTTGTATTTTCCATACGATAAACATGAGCGAGAGAAAAAAACTGGCTAACTGATGTATTTTATTGTTTTAAATTACTGGTCTTGGCTATACTGAAGATATTAAACCAACAACAATGTCTGCTGGCCTGCTTTGAAGATTAATTGTTGGAAAAGGCTGTACAGTAACCCTAAGGGCAAATTAATTAATTGAGTCCTTATCTGTTGTTCTTTTCTTAAAACTGTTTTAGTCCAGTTTCCTGCTATTTTGTGGTTACAAGTAACTGTATTCTTGACGTGTAATTGATATCTTGAATGAATCTCAACAATATCTGCTCTGTTCGTGAAAAGATAATGGACCGGAGTTGATAACTGATGTTAAACAATGAGTCGTCGTAATGTTATAGTTAATATACCATTGGAAAGATACATTTGTGTTCCGTTAAAACGTTACTAAACTCGAGTATAAATAAACAGAGCAATGCTGTCGTAAATGACCAAGGAGTCGGTGTTAAAATCGTGCAAAGGTTTTAATAATAAATCAGACACAATGCATATCGTAATTTTAAAATGCATCTATCACTGGATAGAGCCATTCGTAAACAGCTGAAATCAGAAAACCTTTTTTAATTTGAAAGAAAAATGGTAGAGAAAGCATATAGCAAACGGGTCCGTGTAAAATTCAATATTGAGTACATCCGCCGCTATTACAAACGTTTTTAGTAATGGGCCCTGAGTGATTTGTGATATCATTTCTTCCAATTGTTTACTCTAATTTAAAAACGTGTTTGAATTTAATGTGTATCAGCTCAGCGATATACGCATTTTAAGAGCCGACCTCTTCAATCTATATTCCGGGTTACAACTTCAATTATAGCTTCTAGTCAATTCATTTTTACTTGGGGGTCAAATAAATAATAGACAGAGGCTTAGGTCAAGCTGTACTACAGCATACTTGTATCCGAATACAATGCCTGGTCAAGCCCTACCACAGTATACTTCTATCCCAATACAAGGCCTGGACAAGTCCTACCACAGCATACTTTTATCCCAATACAAGGCCTGGTCAAGTCCTACCACAGTATACTTCTATCCCAATACAAGGCCTGGTCAAGTCCTACCACAGCATACTTTTATCCCAAAACAAGGCCTGGTCAAGCCCTACCACAATATACGTGTAACACAATACAAGGCCTGGTCAAGCCCTACCACAATATACGTGTAACACAATACAAGGCGAGTCAAGCCCTACCACAATATACGTGTAACACAATACAAGGCCTGGTCAAGCCCTTCCACAATATACGTGTAACACAATACAAGGCGAGTCAAGGCCTACCACAATATACGTGTAACACAATACAAGGCCTGGTCAAGCCCTACCACAATATACGTGTAACACAATACAAGGCGAGTCAAGCCCTACCACAATATACGTGTAACACAATACAAGGCCTGGTCAAGCCCTACCACAATATACGTGTAACACAATACAAGGCGAGTCAAGCCCTATCACAGTATACTTGTATCCAAAATATACTGAGGGGAAAAAGTTTAGCAAGTTGTTTAGATGAAATAATGCTGTATACAAGATATACTGACATTTTGGGACTTTATGGACTTGACACCTACGTTCATTTATTCGTTACGTCATTAAGATGTTCGATTGTTATTGATATGTGTTTAATAAAATATTGTGTCTCTCGAAGTGAGAAAACTTTTATATTTTCACGAATGCGAAGCATTGCATTCGTGAAAATATAAGGTTTTCTCACTACTCGATGAAATAATCTAGTAGTTTCTTGATTTTACAAGCAAAAAGTATTATTCCCAAAGTGCAACAAAAACTTGCTAAACTTTTTTTCCCTCAGTATACTTGAAATACGGCGGTTATCCGTGTATTAATGAAAACTGGACACACCAAACGTAAGAAAAAGATACATTGAGCATAAATAAATAACTGTCTAAAAACTGTTTCAGAGGAATAGATATGCATGAGTATTTGCGAAAAGACCCTAATATGCCACTATTAATGGAATTCTAATTAGCATATAGCGTAATTCTATTTTTAGTTCTTCGTTTGTTTACGGAGACTATTCGTAATATTCCCGACTTTGATTCGGATCATCCCAAACAGTTAACTGGCGGCGTATTCGGAACACAGGTTTATGTTAATTGTTATAAATGAATTAAACACAAACAGTCAAATACTCACTTTCCTTTATATAAGCACACGGTATCTAGGCTCGAAATTTCCACTCGGTTCTGAGCTTACATCTTCATGATCACGGGTATTTCAATATCGACCCATGTATATATATTTAAAATGATCCGAGTTTAAGCTACCTTTTCCAATATAACACTGTTACCTTAAAGTTGACCATGAAATGTTTAATGCAAAAATCTGTCAAATATCTCTCTGTCTCAACATTTATCTACTTCCGGGGAATGTTCCGTGCAAACTTTTTCTGGGTGATATGAGTGACTACTAATGACAATATTTTACTTTCGTTTTGACTAATTACAAAATGTTTGATTGGTCCAAAATTTCTGTTATGGCCAATCAGATTACATCCTTCCAGACAATAAGGGCAGGACCGGAAGTAAATAAATGTTCATCAGAAGAAGCTGTAATTAATTCATAGTTGAATCTAATTAACAATTTAATATTGAGCTATGCTCAACCCGGGACTAGAGGGCATATAGCTAGAATATTTCACTACCGCTCATGAACAGTCTCAATCAAACCGAGACTGCACTATTTTGTATGTGTCGTTTTCGGCCGTTTCCAAAGGTCCATTATCATACTCTTTTTTAAAGAAGACATTTATATCAACATTCCACGGTCGATGTGGATTGATAAAAAAATAAGCTGGGAATAGGGCAATATACAATTTCGAGCCTAGATACCTTGTGTTTATATAATGGAAGGGGATACATTTATTTTTGTTTTTAATTCATTGATAGATACATCTACCTGTGAATTGGAATGGCTGTGCTATACTCAGCAAAAAAAGAAATTTCCGCAAATTTACCCATACATGTAGACACAATGAAAATATATTTTGTTTGGTCTTATGCGTTAATAACTTACCCAGCACTGTCATGAACATAATTTGCCTTGAATCAAACTTGTACGCAAAGTTATTCTCCTTGTTTTGGTTTAAACAGCATTTCTGGGTCTTGTGGTTTAAACTTTGATTTTACAAAGTTTTGTTCTAATGAAATAAACAGAAAATAACCCCAGCACCAAGAAGACGGAGAAAGTAAGCTGACCTGTTCACTCACTTTTGCGCCATAAAGCTTTTAAGAATGAATATGTTCAGATTACCTCCCTTTATAATACAAAAATAGTGATTTCGCAATTTGAATAAAACATGTTTTAGCAGCAACACACTAACTCTGTTTTTTGATGATTATTTATATTGATCAGAATGATTGTGTGATAAGTATATATTGATGAAATTGTATCTAGATTGGTGTACAAAATGTAACAAAGTCAACCCTATTAAAATGCGGAAGTTTCTTTTTTTGTTCAGTATATGTGTGGGAAGTTAGCGATGGGTTGAATGTCGGTTATTAGAGTACACGTATATAACTTACATAGCCGTCAAGGCCCAACGGAAGTCAAGAGTGAGTTGGGGTTCAAGGGGCGGTTGACCCTTGGTTAGGGGGTAGATTGATTCCCCCTGAAGCCCGAGACGGTGTTTGGTTGAAGTTCATGAATTTTAATATAGTTTGCTTGTTTGTATGGTGTTTTACGTCATTTTCAGCACATGTAAGGTTATATATATGACGGTCGATTTTTTGTGGTGGAGGCAGACCACCTGCTTTTATGCTCATAATTATATTCATATATAATAAGCATTTATTCTAATTGAAATCATAAAGGTCAAACAATATACGGAAGCGATACGGAAGTCCTAGTTAAACTATGTTTAATATTAATGAGGTTTGGTATAAAATACGAAAATATACTAAATTTACTAAATTTTGTAAAAAAACAAATTAAAAAAATCGCAGACAAAAACATTTTGGTCAAATTGTAAGAATGCCTGAGAACGTAGAATGTATGCGTGTGAGCGAGATTTGACATAAAAATGCGTGTGTTTCACTGGACCGCGTGAAATTTGACAGGTATGAACTTACTCAGAATTTAATTACCTAAAAGTAACAGCTGGTGTGCCTTTAAAGTTAGGAGTAACAATACACACTGTTATAGTTCTTTGGTTTGTTTTGATGTGTTTTAATAATATTCCGTCCCTTTAATTGTTAGTACCTTAAAACACGTTTAAAATAGTTCAACTTGTATAAAGACCTGGATGCTTTCACGGGTACAACGTGCAAAGTCCATTCCAATTATGCTCAGAAAAAAACGCTGACGATCAAAGTACACCTGTTCTTACGTGATACGATACTTCCTACACTCACGAAAATAAGCGACAAGTGCACTTTGTTATCTTTGGACCTTGAGCCATCCGCTCTGAATCACGCGTACACATTCCTACGTACGGGTATATATACCTCTGAAGGACGAGGAAGTGAGTGTTATTCTCATTTTCAGGTGATATTGTAACGTTAATCTCACTGGAAGAAGATGTTGAAATGTATGTGTTTCTTCGCGTTCGTCGTTGTAGCAAGCGCTGCACCAAGTGCTGCACCACTGGCCTGGCGGGATTGTTGTAAGTACCTTTTTATATTTATTTTCACATTCTTTTTCGATTCTCAAACGTATGATATATATCCTGGGCTATGTCGCATGTCGCAGTATGTTCTGTCTTGATCGCCCCCATTCCGCACCCTCGATGACGGTTAACTCACTCAAAGCAGTTCGCAGATTTCCTATTGTGAATGGGTAAGAACTTTGATTGCTTTAAATTCAGGATGTATTTTATTTATGAATTCCACTTTGTGGGCTTGCATTTACAACTTTGTCACTTGTGCAGTGTGGCGGTGGTAAAACATCTCCCCGTGCATGTGATCAATGTTGTTATTTCACCCATCCTATAGAAATGGCGACGTTAGACGTTGTTTTAGCGTGGTTTTGCGCTGTACTTTTAACAGTTTACACCTTATAAAAACATGAGTCGTATATTAAGAACACCAAAAGTCATTCTTTCTCCTCTTAAACTTCACTCTGTGTCTACTGTTTATCTTCACCAGGGAAATTCTAATATTTTTACAAGTAAATTATCGATCAATTTATCACGAATTAATCTTCATTCGGCATCTACCGTTCATATTCCTGGCACTAATTCTATATTCAGAAATACTGCTTCTATTAAATTAACACCACTTAAATCTTCTGTACTTAATCGATATAAAGTTAGACCACCAGTTAATGTTAATAAGTTAAACAGTAGACGTACGTTCTATCCCTCTATCCTTAAATGCAACTCGAAAAGGTGTAGTGCAAGTAAATATTTGTCGCAAAAGTCCACTATTAGGTCCACTACCAATGGTAGAGAGTTTAGTGTCAGTATACTTTCAGACATTAACTGATCGTCAAGTAATATCGTTTATGTTTTGACATGAAATCATCCTAAATGTGGTATACAATATGTAGGCCAAACTGGTCGATCCATGAAAGTTCGTTTTCGTTAACATTTATATAAAATGCGTCAGTCGAAACGATTTAAAAACTTTCTTTATACACACTTTAGGGATTCGGGGCATTCCATAGATGATGTTAGCATTCAGCCCGTGGAATATATTGAATTTGATAATACTGCTACGAAAGGTTACAAGATACAAGCTAGATATATTGCTGAACTCAAATGGATAAAGCATTTACAAACTCCTTATCCATTGGGGTTAAACGATAACATTTATCAAGAAGGAAACATTTCCAATACCCCAGATATAGACCCTTTTAGCATATTGTCTATTCGTAAACGTAAACGACGGTCACATGGTCTCCGGAAGAACCATAATCTTAAACGTAAATTTAAGAAAGTCTTTACTGTTGCAGACCTTTATTCTATTTATAAAAAATCGGGTAGACACGCCCTCCTTAGCAAAGTAGTCAGTCTGTCTTTTTCTTGCTTACAGAAACTTGACGAAGAAGCGGATGCCATTTATGTCCGTACTAATCCTTTATATGAGGTTGCATCTATTATTCAAAGTTACACGCAACATATTTTGCGTCCACATATAGATGCTCCATCTCACCATCAAAGGCGTATTTTGAAGATAACTTATGTTGATAAAGGCATCGATTTCATTAATTTAGCCGGTATCTTTAATGATATGCGGGTGACTGACAAAATTCCAAAGTATTTCAAGAATATTGAGACTCCTGTTATATGTTACAAGTATAAGAAATCTACTAGAAATCTTATTTTCAATTATAATAGGATCGTTTCTGATCTTGAGATCGAGGCATCTATACCTACTGATTGAGATTGTCAAAATTCTAAATATTGTTACGAACCTACCGGTCACATTCTTACTGGAAATATTGATGTAATTGAGGATAAGAGGATTCGGCATTTAATAGCCAAAGGGCCTAAGTATCGCCTTCCATCTGATATTGATTTTAATGCCTGTCGCAATGAAATTTCGGGTTCTTTAACGGATTTCTGTTTACACCACGTAAACGAGAAAAAGCAGATAAACATGCACTTACTGCTTGATGAAAACTATTTCAGAAATTGTTGAATTACGTATTTTATTTTACGAATCAAATCCATCCCTGCTTTCACGGCCTTCCACTTACAATTTACGATACCTTAAGAAGGGTATTCAGAATTTACATACTAAATTTGCTCTAGTTCCAGCAGACAAAGCTTCCAACAATATAACTATTGTCTGACGACTACATTATATCAATACTTTGAATGCTGAGCTAGCGAGCACTTCTGCTTATCTAACTACAACTCTGCTGGAAACGGACATTGTTTCCCAGCATGTGACCTTTATGGAGACTATAAAGGTTTCTGTAATTAGTAAGCAGACGAAGCTCCCTACAATGCACTGGATACCCAAACTTCACAAAATTCCTTAAAAAGCACGTTTTATCGCTAATTCTAGTTCATGTACCACGACCAATATATCAAAACTATTGACTTCCTGACTTTCCGCGATTAAAGAACATATTGTAAAATATTGCGGAAAGGCCTTCGAGAACTCAGGATTCAATCTGTTTTGGTCTATCAAAAACTCTGGAGAAGTTCTTGACAAACTACGGTGTAAGCATTTTCATGCCTCTTCTCTAAGCACCTACGACATTTCTACACTGTATACTACACTACCACATAATCTTATCAAAGAAAAATTGCTTCAGCTTATTCAGAAGACATTTGCTAGAGACGGTACAATTTTTTCTAGCTCGTAATAATGTCAGGGCTTTCATTTCTAACGACCCCATTGATAAGTATAATATGTGGACTTGTACTGATGTTTGTAGAGCTTTATCTTTCATCTGGATAACATCTTTATAAGATACGGTAAAACTATTTACCGCCAGGTTGTTGGTATTCCTATGGGTACTAACTGTGCGCCACTTGTTGCAGATTTGTTTTTGTACTGCTATGAAAGAGATTTTATGTTGAGTTTGTCACCTGCTAGCCAGGGTGAAATTATTGATGCCTTTAATAATACTTCTCGGTATCTTGATGACATACTCAATATTGATAATCCGTTGTTTGCTCATATGGTTACTAACATTTATCCACCAGAGGTCACGTTGAATAAAGCCAACAGTTCGGATACAGTAGCAGCATTTCTCGATCTTCATCTCTCGATTTCAAATGATTGTATTCATACTAAAATCTATGATAAGAGAGATGATTTCAATTTTAACATCGTTAACTATCCACACCTGGATGGAGATGTACCTTGTGCTACCTCATATGGGGTGTATATATCCCAGCTCATTCGATTTGCTAGAGCGTGCAATGATGTTATAGACTTCAATGATCGAAATCAAATTATTACAAGTAAACTTCTTCAGCAGGGTTTTCGTTATCACAAACTACGTAGATCTTTCTCTAAATGCTACCGCCGCTAAAAGTACAACACCAACCTTAAAACACTTCTGCGACTAAGCATATCACAACCCTCATTTTATGGAGATTTGGTCTATAAACTTCGAAAGTTAAAGGGGTCTGACGGGTTTCCTGACCGCTTTACATATTTAATCAGGAAGTTCGTCAGAACAATATAATGATTCCGTATACCATAGTTTGGTTCCATTACACGCAATTCCATTTATTGCAGTAGGCACAGTGTTCTATAGGTAAAGTTTCGCGTTCTACAAGGGCCCTATATGCCGTTTTCAGTTTTCATCCTAGGCGCTACTGAACATTGCGATTTTTCAGTTTGCTCTACATTCAATATGATTGAACCAGCGTTATGTTAAGTATACGTTAGATTGGTAATTTCTCATTTTGTGTTAAATGCTCATTAAAAAAATCACTCGAGCCCTGGCGTATCTAAAGGAAAACTCATCTTCCTCTGATGTCACTGTCCCAATATGACCTACGTTATGTTGAACAGGGCGTAAAACCCCATTCATTCGACATTTACTTAAGATAATTTAATTGAATATTGTTTAACGGCTCATCAACACAGTATAGGTTATTTAGAGCCGCCCATGAGAGAGGGGAAGGATACATAGGAATCCAGGAGCCGTGCCCTAATCTTATTATCGAATAGATTCCTATGGTTCTTTAACGTGCTCGGAGGATAGACCGATACACGGGACGGCCCAGTTTACGTCCCCATACGACGGACGAGGCTAAGGGAAAGTGTCTTAAAAACGTACTTACTTGTAATGATATTAAAAAGGTGTACATCTGGCTTTTTCGCGACGAATGTTAAAAAAAAGTTCCGATATATATGTATTTTGGGGGTTCTGCTGTAATTTTTCGCCTCAAATTACAGCAGAACGACCCAAAATACATATATAATAAATCAACATGAAATGGTGATTTACTTGATCTATTAAAACTTTTTTAGAATAGGGTAGTGAAGATTGCAAGTTTAATTTGTTTTAATAGTTATCAAAATTACATCCAAATTACAAAAATAATCTGTGCGCTTTTTTGTAATATAATTATAAAAATGTTTCTTTAATACAAAACAAATTTGTCGATTTGTTATCAAAATTACACCCAAATCAACGAATAAACACGAATATAATAAAATATGATTTTTTACTAGAAAATCATTAAATTTCTATATGTCTCAGCCTAATACATTCAACAATATATGGCTTTACTACTTCCCAGTATCTATGTTTTAATTTAACTATATGAGCACCACAACCAACACAAATTTGATATTTTGCACTTGAACCTTTTTTCACATTTTAGACACGGTAAAACTTTACTTTGCTTTAATCTGAATTTATGTAAACTGCAATACGGTTTGAATCTTTTGTTGTTTTATTTTTACAAGGCTCGTGATATCCAACTTTGAGAAATTGGCAAATGTTTTCAATTTTCTTAGTGTTTTCCATTTTCTTTTTCTTGTTATAATAAATAATTTTTTATATTAAGAAGAAAAAATAATATAATATAAATTACAAAAATGAGTACTAAAGACGTGAAATTCATTTTACAATTACACCGGGAAGGAATAATTAATGATGATCAGCTTAGAAAGATGGCAGATGCTCTTAAAGAAGTTCCAAAAGAAACTTCAAAAGAGGTTAATTCTCAAACATTAGAAAATTTACTCAAGAGACGCCGTGCTAAAAACAACGTAAACGAGAAAAGCAGAAATATGATAAATTACAAGAAAATTTTATAAATGAACAAAAGCAGAAATATGCTAAATTACGAGAAAATGTTATAAATGAATTAAAACAAGTTTTTAAAGATAGAAAATTAAAACTGGTTGACAAACCAATGTGTGGTCATTTCAAAGCATACGAGATATCTGCCGAGGGATACAAAGACCCTCAAAAACTATTTCGTGATAAGAAATCCATTAACACAAAACAAATAAGCAAAGAGCTGACAGAGATGAATGGATTAAAGTTTCAATAAGGTCTCACTGTAAATCTATTCAAAGATGATGGTGCTACCAAAAAATACACCAAAGCAGAATTACACAGCGAACAAAATGCAATCTTAAACTCTGAAAAAATAAATGAGTTTTACTATGAATCATCTGCATATATACAAGAGAGCCTTGAAAGATTTACAAACACAGCATCAGGATTGGAGATTGATCACTGTGTTAAGTTTTATTTGAATATTGCAAAGTATGAACCATTAAAAGGTTCTTCATATATTCCTCTACCTAAAGCATTAGCTGACAAGAAAGAAATAATCAATGTTAAGAATGAAGATAATAAGTGCTTGGAAGTGGCATTGGTTTCTGCTTTGTGGCCTGATAAAAATAATCCAAATAGGATATCTAGTTATAAGAAACACATGGGTAAGTTGAATATGGATGGTATTGACTTTCCCACTCCAATTTTTCAAATTCCCAAAGTAGAAAAACAAAACAACCTTGCTATCAACGTTTATGGATATATCATAACAGGAAAAAATAAAACGGTAACCGTTTTTCCATATAAAATATCAGAACAACCAAAAGATATCGAGCGAATTAATCTGCTCTTAATATCTGAAGACATTGAGGTTGAAGAAGATTCAGAGAATGAAGATGATCCAAATAATGAAAAAGGAATTATAGATGACAACTACAACCCTGATGATTATCCTGATGAACAAAAGAAGTCAACAAAATATCACTATTGCTGGATTAAAAATCTGAATAGACTACTCTATGACCAAAACAAACATAAAGGTCAAACTTACTTTTGCGATCGTTGCCTTCACGGCTTTTCTGGGAAAGGACTACTCACCAAACACAAAGAAGACTGTGATGGTATTAACAAAAATTCTTGCAGAATCGAAATGCCGCAAGAAGGTAAAAATCACATAAAAATCATCAAAATCAGATGCCTGTGCCTTATGCAATATATGCTGATTTAGGGAGTATAATTAAACCACATTTAATCAAATTTGGAAAGAAATCTGAAATTCAAAATGTACACGAAGCTTGTGGTTTTGGATACCAGGTTGTCAGATATGATGGCAAAGCTGAAGAATCTGTTATTTACAGAGGTGAAGATGTTGTTGAAAAGTTTTTAAATCACTTGGAACGTGAAAAAATCAAAATTAACAAAGTTTTTACTAACCCAAAACCGTTAATCATGACACAACAAAATGAGGAAAATCATGAAAAAGCAACACAATGTTGGATATGCGAGAATGAAATAGGTAAGAAATGCGGTAAAAATGTCAAAGTAAGAGACCACTGTCATTTTACAGGTGAATACAGAGGCGCAGCACATAAAAACTGTAACCTGAAACTGAAAATAAAACCAAACAAAACACCCATACCTGTTGTATTTCATAACCTCAAAGGATATGATAGTCATCTCATCGTGCAAAAAATACATAAAATGTCAGGTAATATTACATGCATCCCAAACAATGCTGAAAAATATATATCATTTAGCAAAGGACAACTTAGGTTTTTGGATAGCTTTCAGTTTATGGCTTCGTCTCTGGAAAAAATGGTTAAAGCAACAGACAAATCTGATTTTAAATTTCTAAAAATCAGTTTGGGGAACAAACAAATTTACTTCTGCGAAAAGGTGTTTATCCATACTAATATATAGACAGTGTGGAAAGATTTAAGGAAACGCAATTACCACCTATAGAAAAGTTTTACACTAGTCTCTCAGATGAAAGTATAAGTCCCGAAGATTACGAACATGCTCAAAAAATATGGAAAAAGTTTAACTGTAAAACTCTTGGAGACGATCATGATCTCTATCTAAAAACTGATGTAACTCTGTTAGCAGATGTGTTTCAAACTTTTAGAAAAACATGTATGAGTGCATACAAGCTTGATGCTTTACAGTACCATACAGCACCTGGATTATCTTGGGATGCTTTACTTAAACATTCAAAGATAGAACTAGAACTTTTGACAAACAATGACATGCACTTATTCATAAAAAAAGGTATGCGTGGTGGAATTAGTATGGTATCAAAACGATATGCCAAAGCAAACAATCCACATGTAGCTGATTATAACCCTAACGAGGAAAACAACTACTTAATGGATCTGGATGAAAATAATCTTTATGGGTGGGCAATGAGTCAGCCACTTCCAAATTCTGGCTTTGTTTGGAAAGCCAGAAACAAGAGTGGGACATTTTCTAAACCAAAACCTGGCAAAGGACAAATACTTGAAGTTGATTTGAAATATCCTAAAGAACTCCATGAAGCTCACAATGACTACCCACTTGCACCGGAAAGAATAGCAGTGAAAAAAGAATGGTTGTCTGAATACCAGACAGATTTGTTGGAAAATAATAGCATGATAAATGTAGAACAACTAGTCCCCAATCTTATGGACAAAGAAAAATATGTGTTACATTACAAAAACCTGCAACAGTATTTATCTTTAGGCATGAAACTAAAGAAAATACACAGAGTAGTAGAATTTAATGAAAAACCATGGATGGAATCATATATTTGTTTAAACACAGAACTTAGGAAAAAAGCTAAATCACAATTTGAAAAAGATTTTTACAAACTTATGAACAACTCTGTGTTTGGCAAAACAATGGAAAATCTACGCAAGCGGACTGATATAAAACTAGTCAGAACTGACGGCTCTGAAAATGAAAAGATAAGAAAAATAATAGCCAAACCCAACTTTAACAGGCGTATAAAGTTTTCAGATGAATTGTCAGCAATACATGTAAACAAAACAAAATTAACATTAAACAAACCAATCTATGTTGGGATGTCAGTATTAGATTTATCAAAGCACTTGATGTATGATTGGTACTATAATACCCTAAAGAAAAGGTACGGATATGACTATGCTTTATTATACACAGACACTGACAGCTTGCTGGTAGATATCAAAACAGAAGATGTGTACAAAGACATGGCTGAAATGAAAGATGAGTATGACTTGAGTGATTATCCGCAAAACCATCCACTGCACGATAATACAAATAAAAAAGTAATAGGCAAGATGAAAGATGAATGTGCTGGTGTTGCTATAGCTGAGTATATTGGATTAAGACCCAAACTATATTCTATTTTGAGAGCGGATGAGCAGATGATTAAGAAAGTAAAGGGAGTAAAAAAATATGTAATCATCCAAAAACATATCAACTTTGAGAACTACAAGGATGCATTGTTTGGCAAGAAAAAATACACCCATGAAATGAATATGATACGCTCAATAAAGCATCAGATATATGGCATAACAGTAACCACAGTAACACTGTCACCATTTTACTCTAAACGATACATAGCACCAGACGGTATTAAAACTGATGCACATGGATTTTATAAAAACTTATAAACGCGTTTGGGTATCAGCAGGAACAATATGTAGTTCTTCTTTGACAAATCCTCTTTGAGGCGCTGGTGATTTCAAATAATATACTCTTATACCTTGCGTCACCATATAACTTTTAATCTTGTGAATATCTACACTCCACATTGGATCAGTTGTTCTGCGTCTTCCACCTTCTTGTTCCCCAGGTTGATATACATATCTTACACTTGCATTCATACAGATAGGATTATCTTTTAATGTTTTTGTTTCAACAGGAGGAGGCTTTTTGTATCCACATTTATTGCTTTGACAACTTCTGGTAGTCTTTTTACCCACTCTCTGTTGCGTTTTTGCGAATCTATTTCCTTAGCATACTGATAGCCAAACAATCTTTCAGCTAATGTTCTGTTAAATCTTTCTACTATAGCTTGGTCTCTGTGTATTTCTGTTCTGCCTCGTCTGATATTTACTTTGTGTTTTGCCATCAACTGCGATACTGCACGCATAAATTCTCTACCTGGGTCAACTTGTAATAACTTTGGATATTTTAGATGTCGACTGTATATATTTTCAAATGCTTTAGCAACTTCTTTGTTATCCTTGGAAGTCAGTGGCTCTGCTTCTTTGTATCTTCTAGCAATATCAACCGAAAGTGTCATGCGGTAAAAATAACAGATCAGCTTGGTGCACTCCATTTTTAGTAGAAACATCAAACCTGGGTCTAATTATTTTCTTTGGTGCGGGTAAATAAATCTGCCACACAGCTTGTTTCTTTAAAAATGCTAATGCCTGTTTTTCACTGACACCAGCCTCTTTTGACAATTTTTTAACTGCTGAGTAACCTCTCCAAAATCCTTTTGGGCTGTAATAAATCTTTTCCATTTTTTTTTTACTAAAGATTAAAATATATAGCTATATAAAAAAATGGAAATCACAACTGCACGATTTGATGAACTACTCGAAGAGCAAAATCAATATAGCACAAAGAAATGGACAGACTTGGAAATAAATAAAATATACACTATTGCAGATACAAAAATAATGGATACTCAATATGGTCCATCCATGGTATTGACATTATTAGATAACGGTGAAGTATGGGCGCCTGATCATCTCAAAAATAAAATAGAGAAGAGTGCTAAACCACCATATTATATTCGACCACTTGGATTGAAACCATGTATGAACAACAAAAAAAATAGGTATCATGCATATGACTTAGTCATTCCAAATTAATTATAGTTTCTTATTTTTTTTGTGAAATCAATTTATACGCCACAAATCCAGTTGCAGCCATGCCCACCACAATAAACGTAATTTCTCTATTCTGTTGATCCGGAGATGGTGTATAAAAATCACTCAACTTAGGCTCCGGTTCCAAAAGCAACTATTTACCAGTTATATAATAATACTGCTTCATAGCCTGGTCCACATTATCAAATGTCTGCTCTGCATGATGCTCCTTTTGCAGTTGCTTATTAATAAAATCTAATCTCTCTGTTCTTTTTATATTCCACGCCGCTTGTGCTGCGTTCAATTTTTCTACGGCTTTGTCATGCCTTTGTCTTCCTCATCTGAATGACTTCCCATTTTTGAAAAGAAATAATTTGAACCGCTAAATGCCAATGCGTTTGTTAATGCGCCACCTATCATCATTGCTACTGCACTTGCCAGTTTTTTATATATATTTTTTTTAATTATTTCATAATATCTGCATAATACCTTGCTTAATCAACATATCCTTTGTAGCCATTGCTAACATTATATCCACAGACAGCATCCCAACATCTGTCATATTAAAATCTACTTTAGGTGCTGGTTTTCTTAGTAGCTTTCTGCCAATCTCAGAATATCCAATAGTTAGAAGTGTTTCCACTCCAGCGTGATACATCATATTTACAATTTGTTTTCCGTCAATACTTGTTGCCATTTTTTTATATTATTCTTTTATATGATTATTTTTTTAAATAAATTATTAAAAATCAAACGGGTCTTTTGGTGCAACCGCATGAACAGCAACAGGTTGTGTAACAACAGATTTCTTGTTATAAATATACAAACCCAACCCAGCAATGCCTAATAAAACCATACACGATGGAATATAATTTTTGTATACGTTTATTTTGATTTTTTCTGGTTCCTCTTCACCTATTGTTATTTTTGTTATTTCATTTGCATCTTGCTTTGCATCTTACTTTTCAGCATCTTGTGCATCCTGAAGCAAACGGTTTGCCTTTCTTGCCGCTGCTCCTTTTTTCCCAGCTTCTATTCTTTTTGGATTTTTTACTTTTTGTTTAGCAGATTGTGTATCAACCTTAACAGGTATAACTTCACTCTCTTGGTTCTCCATTTATATTACCTGTATTTTTATTTTTATTAAAATCAATATGTCTAACAGTTGTCAGTATTGCTGTAAATGGCGCTAAGCACATCCCATACCTGTAATACAACTCACAACAAGCACTTGTTAAAGCATGATTAATAAATGGGTCTTCCTCCAAATCTTCTATCAGTTTTGGTGGATTGATTACATTGAAATATTTTCCCATCACATACAAGTAAATAAAAGAATTGCCTAAAGTCTTGGTCATGCTTGCCCCAAGCCGTGCTTCTTATCTGCAGTAAAGTTTGTTAATTTCATCCGAGGGTATGATATCTATATTCGTGAGTTGTATGTCTTTACCCAAATATTGACTGCTACCACCGCCAGCCACTATGGCTGATAATCTTTCTTTTTTTGTTTCTTGTTGCTTTGATTCATCTGGTTCCGTCTGTTCCGATATATTTTGTAATAGTTCTTCCGCATTCATTTTTATATTAATAATTTTATTTTGTATCTTGAAATAAATATAAAACACAAAACAACCAGTTGCGATATTTACCACGCAACTAGTAATTGTTAGTATTTTTAATAGCATTGTTATTAACATTGCTATTTTTTTATTAACATTATTAATTTGCTGCAAGCATTGCTATTAACATTGCTACTTTGCTATGAGCAATGCTATAAGCATTACTATATTCCCCGATATTTCCATTATATTTTCATTTCAGTATTGCTATTAACATTGCTACTTTGCTGTTAGTATTACTATTAGCAAAAGTTGTAAAAAAGGAATTATTCGACGGTATTATACCTGCAGATATTATGAAATAAATATATTTTGTAATAATAAAAAAATATTATATAAAAAAATCGATTTGAAAATGAGAACAATAACAGACGATGAGATTAGTGATTATGACAAAAATATAAAAGGTGCACAGGAAACGCTGGTAATTCTTGTGACAAAGGATGACGTAAAATATTGTATATGTGTTTCAGAAAGTGATTTTTTACAGGCGTATATAAAAGGTGCCCATTGTCACAAAATGTCACGGGTAGAGCGTACTGGTCGTATATAGCTCTTGTAAGTTATCGGTTACACCCAAAATCTATTGTTCGAGTTGAAACAATTTCACAATATTCATGATCTATTCATGTAACTCGTAAAAGCGTGCACATTTTAAGTGGCCGCCAGAGAGGCCGTGTCATAAGTCTAGTTTTGTGCTAATGCATGTAAACGTATAGGTATATTTTCCTTAAACGGCAAAATTGTATAAGGGGCCTCTCGTGTAGATTCAATACTGTAGATTTAGCCACGTTTGTCATGGACTGAACGGGGGAAATAATGATTTGGGCGTAATGTTTGCTATAAAACCCATTGTCTTCTAGCTCTCGCCGGGATGATTGATAGTACTTTGTTGGAACAGAGATTGGACGGCAAATTTCATAGGCAACATGTGGTTAGTAATTTTATTAAACTTTTATCGTACATTTGTATTCAGTGGGCGGCGCCATCTTGTTTGGCGGTAACGACATCCGGTTAGCATTGATGTTTCTCAAACATAACTTTAGACTAGCATATGATTTTGAAGTTACTTTATTAGATGTAATTATTGTAATTGATCATTAATTGTAAAACAATATTAATTTGATAACAGTGGATAATAGGTGCATTATTTAACGTTGGCGTATAACTCAGTGATTGTAATACACGATTGTTAACATTGCGTGCCTGCATAACTCAGTGAGTGTAATATAGGAGTTATTTGATCATATTTATATTACATGTATTAGGGGCATTGATTAACAGCGACGTACATAGCGTATATATGGCGTTGTAGAATATGTATACATTGCTACTCATCATTCGTACATATATTGATTGAATAATGATTTGTTTGGGTAATGATAATTATGCAAGATTGGTATGTTTGTCAACCGACATCTAAAACGTATGTATAATTACAGCCTAAGCCATCCAGGATATAAGCCATCCAGGGTTGGAGTAAGCCATCTAGGTTTGGATATCCAGGAGTGGAGCTAAGCTTCCACGAATAACGTTTACAAGCGGTGGAGACGGTCCCCGTACCTGCGCAGCCAGGTTTTACTAACGACAACCCCCGGGACACAAGGTGGGCCCGTTACCAATCCTCACTGGAGGAATATTACTCACAATCTCAGTGGAGGTTAACTATCTTTGCATCGCGTCATCAACCCTTACAGAAGGCATTTGATGACAATCATCCATTGAATTCGCGCATCATCATCTTCATGAGCTCTCGCGCATCACAGTTATCGCGCTAGATCAACATTGTTATAGCTTTAACAACACTTTAGTGTCTTAGACATTCAGTATTTATAACAATACTAAGAACGTCTTAAACGTTCAGGAGAACATTCTTTTCATAGTTCATTTGTGTATTCGCTTGTTTTTTTTAGATAATTGTATATATATTAAACATATTTTAAAAGTTGCATTAAACTTATGTAAATGCATTCACCGTCATTGATTCTTTCCTGAGTTAGCCCAACCACTAAGGTCATCCTGTGACAACTGGTGTCAGAAGTGGGATTTTGGGCGACTACGGAGGGAAAGAATCAATGACGGTGTATGCATTTACATAAGTTTAATGCAACTTTTAAAATATGTTTAATATATATACAATTATCTAAAAAAAAAAACGAGTGGGTCTGAGGCACTTTTGCTCAATAATTTGAGTGTTTGTTTTACCTCCCTTGATATACACATAGTATCCAATTAGGTTGGCGAACAAGACGTTCTACTCATGTTGTGACACTCGAGTATACTTATATTAATGGGAGAAGTAAATATACATGTACATGTTATGCACATTTCTATGATTGTTTAAGGTTTATGTCCAATATCAAATATAGATATTTTATGTAGGGTATATGTTATGTGGAAGCTAGATACTATCTATACATAACCGTTAGTAGTTAGCGCTAGTACAAATGTGTATGTAACTTGTCCTATGATGATGCCCAGGTATTTACTGAGGACACAGTGACTTACCATTAGTAGTTAGGTGAGTAGAATTATTAGTGACGTGTGTATTGTAATTATTGTAGTTAGTAGTCCACAATGTCCATAGACATGACGTCCATAAAGGATCTTACGGAAATGGGTAAGGAGTTAGGTTATGCTGGAGAGGAGCTTAGAACCTTTGTTAAAGACGAACAGGCTAGGGAAAGGGAATTTAGATTTTAGGAAAGAGAATTAGCAAAGCAGGAAAGAGATGAAGAAAGTAGAATAGCTAAAGAGAAGCTAGAAACTGAGAAAGATAGGTCAGAATTCGAAAGTAGGTTAGCTAAAGAGAAGCGAGATGAAGAAAGTAGACTAGCCACAGAGAAGGTAGAATTAGAAAGTAGACTAGCCACAGAGAAGCTAGAAGTAGAAGCTAGGTTAGCTAAAGAGAAGCGAGATGATGAAAGTAGATTAGTAAGGAAAAAGAAAGAGGCGGATAAAGAGCAGATAGAATTAGCACGGCAGTTAGAACATGAGAGGTTCGAAACAGATGGTAGACTAGCGAAGGCTAAGACAACGATGGAGAGGGAGAAATCCGAGTTTGAGCATAAGTTAGCTTTAGAGTTGGAAGCAGCTAAGACACATAGTAAGGAAAGTAAAACTGAAGGGAAAGATAGTTATTCTGGGAAGTTAAAAGGTTCGAAGTTACCATACTTTGATGCTGACAAAGATAACATGGACAGTTACTTGTTACGGTTCGAACGTTATGCTGAGTTACAGGAATGGACCAAAGATAAGTGGGCAGTTCATTTAAGTGCGTTATTGAGAGGCAAGGCCTTAGATGTATTTTCTAGATTACCTAGTGTAGATGCTCTTGACTATGACAAGTTAAAGGATGCTCTTTTAAAGAGATTTGAGTTAACTGAAGAAGGTTTTAGAAAGCGGTTTAGAGCTTGTCTGCCTGAGAAAGGCGATTCATTTATTCAGTTTGTTAGTAGGTCTAGAAATTACTTAGATAGGTGGTTAGAGTTAGGGAAGGTAGCGCAGACTTATCAGGGCCTCATAGATTTCTTGTTGCGGGACCAGCTATTCAATGTTTGTAGTAGAGATCTGTTCTTATTTCTGAAAGAAAGAAAATTAGCTAGTGTAGGAGAAATGGCAACACAAGCAGATCAGTTTGCCGAGGCTAGAGGTGGAGCTCATAATGTAGTGTCGAAAGACAGAACTTTTAGAGATAGGCAAGGGGACGATCATAAACAGAAAGGCCAGAGTGGAAACTATAGAGGTGGAGGTAGTTCGATGGGTTCTAGAGGAGGTAGCAATAGTGGTCACATAGGTAGACCTTTTATTCGTTGTCGTCACTGTAATGGGAATCATGCTTCACATGAGTGTAGGAAAGCGGTGAAAGTGTCCGCTGTCGTAGACAATTTTAGTGAAATAGTAGAGTGGACAACAATGTAGGGAGTCAGAACCAAGGTTTTAACAACCCATGGAATTTCGGTAGAGGTAGAGGTGGTCAAAACCGAGGTAGAGGTAGAGGCAGAGGTAGTAATAGTCCGGTTATTAAAACCGAGAGTAGTAGCTGTTGTGTTAAAGCGGATGGTGTAATGGTGAAGATCGGAACATGTCTCTTTCCGTATGCAAATCTTCCAACGGCAGATGGTAGAGTGAATGGCACGGACGTAATTGTAATGAGGGATACAGGTTGTACAGGTGTGGTAGTTAGGCGTAGTTTAGTTACGGATGACCAGTTGGTAGGTAAACAGTCACCGTGTATGTTGTTAAATAAGTCGGTAGAGCACGTGCCAATAGCGAGAATAGATGTAGATACACCTTTCTTTAAAGGGACTACAGAGGCACTATGTATGGACGACCCGATGTATGATTTAACGATGGGGAACATAGAAGGTTCAGTACTTCCGGTAATGTCGGATTTTAGAAGTAGCATAAGTAATGCCGTAGAGACTAGAGCGCAGGTTCAGAAGCAAGCTCAGGCTTATAGAAAATTAAAGGTTCCTGCAGCCGTAGGTGACATATCTAAAGCGGAGTTTATAAAAGCACAAACTCAAGACGAGTCATTAGGTCCTTGTAAGGTGAAGGCCAAGGATGGTGTAGTGAAGAAGTGTAAAGGGTCCGGTAGTTGTAAGTTTGTACATAAGAATAGGTTATTGTACAGAGAATTTGAAGATAGTGGTAGTAGACAGTTTCACCAATTAGTGGTACCTACCCAGTATAGAAAGACAGTGCTTAAGGTAGCTCATGAGTCGATTATGGGAGGTCATGTAGGCGTAAAGAAAACGTCAGATAGAGTATTGGCAGAATTTTATTGGCCAGGCGTTAGTGGAGATGTAACTAGGTATTGTAGGTCCTGCGATGTATGCCAAAGGACAGTACCAAAAGGTCGAGTGACCAAAGTACATTTAGGTCAGATGCCACTGATAGATACACCATTTAAGCGGGTAGCCGTAGACATAGTTGGACCAATTTTTCCAGTGTCGGATAGGAAAAATAGGTACATTTTATCCATGGTAGACTATGCAACTAGGTATCCGGAGGCAGTAGCATTGCCCTCAATTGAAAGTGAGAGAGTAGCTGAGGCATTAGTTGATATGTTCAGTAGGCTAGGTGTACCAGAGGAAATGCTGACTGATTGTGGGTCACAGTTTACGTCAGAACTTATGGCTGAAGTAAGCAGGTCATTGTCTTTGCGTCAAATCATGACAACACCATATCACCCTATGTGTAACGGGTTAGTCGAACGATTTAACGGGACGTTAAAGCAAATGTTACGGCGTATGTGTACCGAGAGACCCAAAGATTGGGACAAGTACCTCAATGCTTTATTGTTTGCATTTAGAGAAGTTCCACAAGAGAGTTTAGGATTTTCTCCGTTTGAGTTATTGTACGGTAGGTCAATTAGAGGTCCCATGAGGATTCTTAGAGAGATGTGGGCAGGTGAAGTAGATAGTGATGAGGTTAAGACTACATATCAGTATGTTTTAGATCTGAAGGAGAAACTAGAGGAGACTTGTAAGATAGCTCAAAGTCAGTTAGTTAAGGCAAGTACCAAGTACAAACGGTACTATGACCAGAAAGCTAGAGCTAGGAAGTTTAAGATAGATAACCAGGTGTTACTGTTACTCCCGACCGACAATAACAAGTTGTTATTACAATGGAAAGGTCCGTTTTACGTTAGAGTGATAGTGAACACTATGGATTACCGTATCGAGATAAACGGAAAGTTAAAGACCTTTCATGCGAATATGCTGAACGAGTATATCAGTAGAACCGATAATGTGCAACAAGGGGTGTTAACCGTAGTTAATGTTGCAGTTATTGAGGATAATGAGGAAGACAGTAGTGAGGACACTAGTCCCATGTATTTTCCCACTAGTGAAGGTAGGGAGAGAGCAGCCGATGTAGATATATCGGTCATGCTTAGTGTAGCAGAGAAACGAGAGGTAAGTCGTTTAGACTCTGAGTGTAGTACTGTTCGGTCCGATAAGTCGAGACCAACAGATATAGTGCAGTGTAGCTTTAGGCACACGTTAGCAAAGCCGATTAGGGAAATGAGAGACCCTACTCCATTTCGCAAACAGTATACTGGTAATGCGATGGATGCAATGTGTAAGGTTGGAGTTCTTGTAGTGGCAGGAAGTAGTGTTATTAGTAACAGTAGAGTCGGGGTAATAGACCGAGGAAAGCACAATATTGGGACAGACTATTTAAGTCGCCGCACATAATGACCGGTTTAATTCAATAGTGTATTGCAGTGTATTGTACAATAGTAGTATATGTTACGACAGGGTAGTGTACAATTGTAGAATATGAAATTGTAATTACATATTATAGTTAGGTTATAACTGCGGTGGTAATATTTAACATACTCAAGCGATTGAGCGATCAGCTTGTACGTTTTGTCGCTCATTTGCTCAGAAGAATTAATAGTTTCTTAACGTGTAAATATTAATTATCATTTTGTTGAATTTTAAAAGTGTAGCACTTTCTTTAAGTGGGGAGATGTTGTCACAAAATGTCACGGGTAGAGCGTACTGGTCGTATATAGCTCTTGTAAGTTATCGGTTACACCCAAAATCTATTGTTCGAGTTGAAACAATTTCACAATATTCATGATCTATTCATGTAACACGTAAAAGCGTGCACATTTTAAGTGAGGCCGTGTCATAAGTTTAGTTTTGTGCTAATGCATGTAAACGTATAGGTATATTTTCCTTAAACGGCAAAATTGTATAAGGGGCCTCTCGTGTAGATTCAATACTGTAGATTTAGCCACGTTTGTCACGGACTGAACGGGGGAAATAATGATTTGGGCGTAATGTTTGCTATAAAACCCATTGTCTTCTAGCTCACGCCGGGATGATTGATAGTACTTTGTTGGAACAGAGATTGGACGGCAAATTTCATAGGCAACATGTGGTTAGTAATTTTATTAAACTTTTATCTTACATTTGTATTCAGTGGGCGGCGCCATCTTGCTTGGCGGTTACGACATCCGGTTAGCATTGATGTTTCTCAAACATAACTTTAGACTAGCATATGATTTTGAAGTTACTTTATTAGATGTAATTATTGTAATTGATCATTAATTGTAAAACAATATTAATTTGATAACAGTGGATAATAGGTGCATTAGTTAACGTTGGCGTATAACTCAGTGATTGTAATACACGATTGTTAACATTGCGTGCCTGCATAACTCAGTGAGTGTAATATAGGAGTTATTTGATCATGTTTATATAACATGTATTAGGGGCATTGATTAACAGCGACGTACATAGCGTATATATGGCGTTGTAGAATATGTATACATTGCTACTCATCATTCGTACATATATTGATTGAATAATGATTTGTTTGGGTAATGATAATTATGCAAGATTGGTATGTTTGTCAACCGACATCTAAAACGTATGTATAATTACAGCCTAAGCCATCCAGGATATAAGCCATCCAGGGTTGGAGTAAGCCATCTAAGTTTGGATATCCAGGAGTGGAGCTAAGCTTCCACGAATAACGTTTACAAGCGGTGGAGACGGTCCCCGTACCTGCGCAGCCAGGTTTTACTAACGACAACCCCCGGGACACAAGGTGGGCCCGTTACCGATCTCACTGGAGGAATATTACTCACAATCTCAGTGGAGGTTAACTATCATTGCATCGCGTCATCAACCCTTACAGAAGGCATTTGATGACAATCATCCATTGAATTCGCGCATCATCATCTTCATGAGCTCTCGCGCATCACAGTTATCGCGCTAGATCAACATTGTTATAGCTTTAACAACACTTTAGTGTCTTAGACATTCAGTATTTATAACAATACTAAGAACGTCTTAAACGTTCAGGAGAACATTCTTTTCATAGTTCATTTGTGTATTCGCTTGTTTTTTTTAGATAATTGTATATATATTAAACATATTTTAAAAGTTGCATTAAACTTATGTAAATGCATTCACCGTCATTGATTCTTTCCTGAGTTAGCCCAACCACTAAGGTCATCCTGTGACACCCATAAAAAACAGGAAATGCTTGTAATTTCTGTGACAAAGGATGACGTAGAATATTGTATATGTGTTTCAAAAAGTGATTTTTTACAAGCCCCAATACAACACGTCTGTAAAAAGAAAAACATGGTTAGTGTTGTTGTACCGGTATTGGTTGGTGCATTGGTTGGTGCGTTGGCATTAACCTGATCTAGTTTTTTATTTTCCAAATTGGGAAAAGGAAATGTTGATGCTAAAAAAATTATTCAACCCAATAACCAGTTGGTTGGTCAGTCCTCAATATTAACTTGAAATATTTAGTCTTTTCTAAAGCTTTTCTTATTCTGGTTCTCTCTTCCAGCGTCGGAATAACATCATTTTCTCTCAAACAATTTTCATAACTATCTCTGTCCTTGGTATAAAACATACACAACCATTTTGCTTGCTCCCTCAAATCTTTCAATACAGAATTATATCTCTGTGAAATGACCCACACTGATTGTTTGGCGTGACGACCAGAGAATGCCAACTCTGACAACATATATTGTTTCTTTGTTAATTCTTTTGTGGCGGAGCAATCGTCAGTGATGTATAGTGTGGGCTTGCCAGCATATTTATTGAAAAAGAAACGCAACAGTTCTTGTAGCATTTCTTTGCCGTTGCTAACGGGATTGACAATTGTTATTTTTTTATCTCTCGGGTTTCTTACATCACCTATCCAGGGTCTATTTTTATAAGCCTCGTACCACTCTATGGTTGGACACAATATAATTATATGTTCAAAAACTCCAACATACTCTTGTTCAAGTATGTCAAGAACAAACTCTGTCTTACCACAGCCTGTCTGACCACAGATAATGGCACTGTGTGGATATTTAGGATATTTAGAATCGTATTTCTTTGTATCTTCCATCATCAAAATTGATTTGCGCATCTTGTATTATATAAATATAAATATTTAAAGGTTGATCTGCATCTGCTTTTTTATTTATTAGTATCGTTATGCCTTTACTGCCGTTTTCTATTTTTCTTCCACTGCCGTGTAATACATTGTCATCACATGTTCTAAGGTCAAGCCACAAAGCATATGATTTTGTTAAATAGCTCTCAAGAGAAACATTGGTAAAGTATAAGTCCTTTGCCACTATGTCTGTCTCTTTGTTTCTTTTTGATGTCAAGGCAAATATTTGTTGATTTCATCCCAATGTTGATATGCATTCATGCCCTGACTATACAACTGATTTGGTACGCCCTCTATTGTCATTTCAACATTTTCAATCTTTGGGTTGTAAAATAATTCCGTGTCTGTTCTTTCTGGGTCTTAAACAGCATTAGAATACCTTTCATGCTCCGTACTGGTACATTAATGTTGATATTCCAAAGGGTATCAGATTTTTTTGCTTGTATTATTCTATGTCGCAAGATACGATCATACACAAATACTGTATTACCATTGGTTTGCTGTCTTATTTGTTTGGCTAATTCAACATCACTAACCATATCAAATTCCAAGCAGATATTTTTTATTACGTAAGATGCATCAGCATCACTGCTTTTGATAACTTTGTTATAATTGTTAAACGTTAATTCAATTATAACCAAGCCCCGCTTGATAACATGGCATATGACTTTCTAACATTTCAAAGTACAGTGGAATACAAAATCTATTTCCATAAGCTGCTGCTACAGCTTCATCTTCGGTGTCTGAGGAAGCATCTCCCGCACCAACTCTATGTTTTAGCATGTTTGCTTTACCAATACCTTGGTAAGCTATGTTTAATCGTTCGGTAGGGCTTTTCCATAAATCTACATAACAATGATATATATCACTGTCATCTATTGACATGACTTCATTGCCACTTATTCTTATTGTCATTTTTTTCACAATTGCTCTACACATATTTTGGTGTAGAGTAGCGTTGGCGTCTGTTCTGATTTTAAGTTCTATTTCAAAGGCAAGACGAGCAGTACGTGGAACTATCACATCATTAGTACTGAGATTTGGAAATCTCACAAGCAGTTGCTGGTTTTGGTCTATTGTTGATGGATTATTAGTTATTACTACACTTGTGCGGATGCCCTTGGCACCATAAGGCTCTCTTAGTTTTCTATGAGGGTTAAGGTTGTTTCCGTAAGCTGACTTTGTTTTTATTTTTTAAATATATTTTTTAAAATTAAATAAAATAAACAATGGCTGAAGGAGGATTTGAATATGACAATCCTACGTTCGATCCAGATGATTACGATGAGTATTATGATGATGACGATTTACCTACGGTGCCTGATGAGCCTATTCAAAGAAGTCTTCTTAATGAAAGCGACCATCTTGCTGACCTGCGTGGGGAGTTAAAAGAATCCGATCTTGAAGCACACAAGAAAAATCTTGTAAAATCCTTTTATAATGAAATAGATAAACGATATAAAATTGCACCGGACAAAATGGATTATAACCAGTTTAAAGTATCAGATGATGGTAAAACATTATACTGGGTTGTTGGTGATAAAGAAATAAGAATGACTTCCAGGCAAGGTGATGCAACATTTCTTGCTCTTGGTTCTTTGGCAAATGAATATAACAGGGTTATTGGCTCTGGGGGAGTAAGGGCGGTAAGACAATTTTTTAATTTGCCAGCGTATAACAGTAAAACAAAATTATCACAGAGAGCTCGACAAGCGTTGGAGAGCACAAGAAACGATTTACCAGATAATATGGATGCTATTCCATTACAAGATTTATCACATATTATGGATAACATAAAGACATCAATGGATAACATAGAGACATTAATTTATGACTGGGATGTGGATGAGCGTCCTGATGTTGAAACACAAACAAATATAGACAAGCGTGAAATGGATGGAATAGTAAAAGCGATGACAACTGTCAAGGAAGAACTCACCAATAACTTGGCAAAACTCACACAACTTGATAAAGACATAACAAGAGAAAAACAAAAGTTAGAACAAGCTAAGACTGACGATGATAAATTCCAGATAAAGAAAATTAGCGATCGCACCAAAGACCTTGAAGTTGAGAGAGGTGCAAGGATGGATGCTATCAATGAAAACAGAAAAGCTTTCCGTAACCAAGTAAGCAGGATAAAAGAGACAATAAACAAAATGTTAAACGAGGATACAACTCTTGGTGAGAGGATCAAAACCTTGTTTAGGGAGCAAGGTATTACTATTGTTAGTATTTTAACTGCATTTGGTATGATTATTGGGTTTTTAGTTGAGGCCATTATTCCTACAACGGGAGGAGGGACTGCGCCAACTCCAACTCCAAAACCTGATCCATCAAGTGTCAAGGATTGGATAAAAAAACAACTACTTAATCTTGGTAAACTTCTTGCCAACCTAGCTGGTAAAGCTGCTGCAGCACTTCCAGGAGTTATTGGTGCAATAGTATCATGGCTTTTATCTGCAACAGGTAATGTTATTAATTGGCTTGGTAACAATCTATGGGCTTTGCTTGTGCTTGTTTCCGGGTTGTTGTATGTGGCAGCCAAAGAGTGGTTTAAATCTCGTTAAAAAATAACGCAGCAAGACCTATTACTATGGTACCAACAATTATAGTTGTTTTGTTATCTTCGTGTTCAATCGCTTTTTTTTGTATTTCTGATGGGTTATGTTCCACAGTTTTATGTATTGATTTATCAAAGTCAGAATGTTCCGGTAGAAATTTCTTTGTTGTGGTGCCTTGAAAAGGTTGAATATTTTTTGGTGGCACTGGTTTTACATTTACATCATTATTCAATCCTAATGCTTGTGCATCGGTTGCTATTACAATTTCATTATTGTAGTCTTGTATTGTTCCAATTCTTAATTCCATGACACTTGGAGACATGTACAATCCACTTCCATAGACAAAATTTACTTTACTTCTTGCATATTTTAGGGTGTTTTCATATCTTGAAATTTGACTGGGCAAGTTGATGGGGCTGTTTATTGCGTCCTCTACATTTGCTAAAAATTGTTTTCGTGCATCAAATGCCGTTCCAGTTCCAAGTATATCTGTTCTTGTTTGTGATTGTGAGCCAAGTATTGCCAAGCAGTATGTTCTTATGCTGTCATTGATTATTTCTACTCCAGCTCTTGTAAATCCAAATGAACAATCTAGTATAAAAGTAGACCAACTATTGTCAGCCTCGGATCCTTGTGCAATGTAATCAATGTGATATGTTTTATCACTCTCATAGACTGTGAAACTCATGGTTGTGTTGTCGTATACAGTATTTATCAATAGATGATAACCAATATTTGTCTAGTAATTATAAATTGTTCCTAGACCATCATTATAGCTTTGTTTCTGTCTCCAGTCCGAATTTAGGTCAACGTTAAACTCCTTGCATATTCTCTCGTATGCGTTTCGGTTATATGTGTTATTAAACGCATTCCAATTTGTGTCTTGCGGCAATGCTACACTCATCTCAAATAATATTCTTCTGACTTGGTAATAGACATGAAATCGAAATAACGAACCAACCAGGGCATCAGCTTTTAGATGGTTGTTGAAATCAATGCCACATCCAGTTGTCGCACACCAAATAGCAAAATTCAACTGATTCTGCCAAAATAACATCCAATCTGATCCCCAGCTTTGAACTATAGCTGCTGATTTAACGTATGGGAGTCTGTATTTTTCAAAGACATTGGGAAATGATGCTTTAAAGCCTTTACCGTTTGATGTAATGACTATGTTTTGATTTATTATATCTATCATTTTCTTGCTGAAAGTATTTGAATATTGAGCATCCGGGTTATATTTGAATTCTTTAGAAATCATTTTTATTTTGTATTTTTATATATATATTAAAAAAAATGTTTCATACAATTTCAAACATATACGGTTCTATTAGCTTACAACAATATATTGATAATAGAAATGGAGATAAGCGCGTTGGATTAAACAGTTTTATATACACTATCGGTTGGTATAATATTAATCATGAAACCATAAATACAAGAAACCCAGATAAAATAAACCATTTAGCAGGTGGACTCTATAACTTTCAAGACTTGGTAGAAGATTTTAAATTGCTAAAGGAAAATATTATCCTGGACAGTATTGAGCAAATTGGCTTCAGCATTATACATACGCCAATAGAGACACGAATGTCAAGCGGTCTTTCAAATATGCTGGGATTCAAGGACAGAAAATGGTTGACAGGTACTAATATGGGAGATTACCCAATTAATTTAGCTCCTTATAAACAGCTATATGTTCATCTGAAACAAGTTAATACAAGTAGTAATTATTTCAATGGTGCACCAAACACTATTATAGGTGTTGTACCTGTAGTAAATAAGCAGTATGGAGATATTGTATATACACATTTTTATCCTGAATATCACTGTCTTATGAATGGTGCAATTTCTGAATTGACAATAGAAGTTAGAGATGAGTATGGCAACAAGATAGATAATCACGGTTTGCCTATGTAAACTAGATTATGAGTTGTGTTTTAGAAATTATTTAAAAAATATATTTTTATAAAAAAACAATGAGTATATTTGGACCAACAAGACCTAAAAAAACAGAAGACTTAGAGGCTTTGATAAATGATGTTCAAAATTTATATAGGCGAATTGTGCCTTTTGTTGACCAGTTTAATCATTTGAGAAATAAAGTTGATAATCTTAAATATGGAATTATAACAATATTTGCGGAGGATAAGGGTCCGCTTGTGTTAAATAGAATACACTCATTTGGTAACGGCGGGGCAGAATCAAATGTGGGGCATGTAATGACACGCCGTGGACGGATTATGGGAATAGGTTTAGCATGTGAACGATTAGTTGGTGACGTAACTGTAATAGTATCTGTCAATGGTGTTGAACAACCAAATTATGGCATAACGCTTCACATCATCCCTCGCAATCATGATAACTTTGATAAACCTTTAGAGATTGGTGCTGGTTCTGTTGTTAACTTTGTATGCAAGATTGCCAACGCTACCGCTGTTAATACGGTGGCATCATTATTAATTGAATTAATTTATTTTTTTATTTATTAATAAAAAAATGCCGAAGCACCAAGTATATATCCTGAGTTGCCAGTGGAAGACGGATAAAATTATAGATTACAAAAGATTTCAGAAATTGAAAAAAAGTTAATTACAGAACGAGATATACGTCAGTCTCTTTATAAAAAATATAAACGTGGTATTAATATTACAGATGGAATTGACACTACCTTGATATCTGCAGGTGTTATTATGGCTGGGATTGGATTTGTTGTTCCATTTTTGTTACCTTTAGAAATAGCAGCAATAGTATGTGGAGCTACAGGTGTTTGTATTAATTTTATCAGACGCACGCTTAATGCAAAAGCTCAAAAACATCATGAAATAAAAACTTTGGCAGAGGCTAAGTTGAATAGCATAAAGCAGTTAATATCAAAAGCGTTGAGTGATGCACAAATATCTGAGCAAGAGTTTAAGTTGATTTTAGATGAACTGGAAAGATACTATAATTTGTAACAAGATATCAAACAAAAGAAACTTGAAATTAGGGAAGAAAGGAAGCAATGGCAACCTTACAAAAAAGTCTAAAAAGTGTGTGATTTATTGTTTTAGTAGTGTGTTTGAGTATGATCCACCACCTTTGTATTCAAGGTCAGAAAATTGTTAATTGAATGTAATTTTGATAACTTATAAAAAATTTAAACTTGCAATCTTCACTACCCCTATTTTAAAAAAGTTTTAATAAATCAAGTAAATCACCATTTTATGGTGATTTACTTATATATATGTATTTTGGGTGTTTCTGGATCAAACTCGAGCAGGGCGAGAGCTTTGAGCCAGAACACCCAAAATACATATATATCAGTTTTATGTATCAATGATTTATCAAAGTCAGGATGTTCCGGTAGAAATTTCTTTGTTGTGGTGCCTTGAAAAGGTTGAACACTTTTTGGTGGTACTGGCTTTACATTCACATCATTATTTAATCCTAATGCTTGCGCATCGGTTGCTATTACAATTTCATTATTGTAGTCTTGTATTGTTCCGATTCTTAATTCCATGTCACTCGGAGACATGTACAATCCACTTCCATAGACAAAATGTACTTTGCTTCTTGCATATTTTAGAGTGGTTTCATACCTTGAAATTTGACTGGGCAAGTCAATGGGGCTGTTTATTGCGTCCTCTACATTTGCCAGAAATTGTTTCTGTGCATCAAATGCCGTTCCAGTTCCAAGTATATCTGTTCTTGTTTGTGATTGTGAGCCAAGAATTGCCCAGCAGTATGTTCTTATGCTGTCATTGATTCTTTCTACTCCTGCTCTTGTAAATCCAGATGAACTATCTAGTATAAAAGTAGACCAACTATTATCAGCCTCAGATCCTTGTGCTATGTAGTCAATGTGGTATGCTGTATCACTCTCATAGACTGTAAAACTCATCGTTTTGTTGTCGTAAACAGAATGTATCAAAGGGTGGTAACCAATATTTGTCCAGTAATTATAAATTGTTCCTAGACCATCATTATAGCTTTGTTTCTGTCTCCAGTCTTAATTTAAGTCAACGTTAAACTCCTTGCATATTCTCTCGTAGGCGTTTCGGTTATATGTGTTACTAAACGCATTCAAATGTGAGTCTTGCGGCAATGCTACACTCATCTCAAATAATATTTTTCTAACTTGGTAATAGACATGAAATCGAAATAACGAACCAACCAGGGCATCCGCTTTCGGAACAGAGTTCCACAGATGATTGTTGAAATCAACGCCACATTCAGTTGTCGCACACCAAATAGCAAAATTCAACTGGTTCTGCCAAAATGACATCCAGTCTGTTCCCCAGCGTTGGACTATATCATCTGATTTGACGTATGGGAGTTTGTATTTTTCAAAGACATTGGGAAATGATGCTATAAAGCCTTTACCGTTTGATGTAATAACTATGTTTTGATTTATTATATCTATCACTTTTTTGCTGAAAGTACTTGAATATTGGGCATCTGGGTTATATTTAAATTCTGTAGAAATCATTTTTATTTGTATTTTTTAAATATATTAAAAAATATGTTTCATACAATTTCAAACATAGACAACTCTATTCATTTACAACAGTATATCGATAATAGAGATGGAACTAAGCGCGTTGGATTAAAAAGTTTTACATACACTATCGGTTGGTTTAATATTAATCATAAAGTCATAAAGACAAAAAAAACAGATGATACGTATCATGTACCAGGTGGACTCTATAACTTTCAACAGTTGACCAAAAATTTAAATTGGCAAATGAAAATATTACCCTCACCATTGATGCGCAAAGTGCTACAGCCATTTTAGATACGCCAGTAGAGACACGATTATCAAGCGGTCTTTCAGAAATGCTGGGATTCGAGGACAGGAAATGGTTAAAAGGTACTCGTGTTGGAAATCACTCAATTGATTTAGCTCCTTATAAACAGCTATATGTTCATCTGGAACAAGTTAATACGAGAAATAATTATTTTAATGGCGCACCAAGCACCATTATAGGGGTTATACCTGTGGTAAATAAGCAGTTTGGAGATATTGTATATACACGTTTTTATCCTGAATATCACTGTCTTTCAAATGGTGCAATTACTGAATTGACAATATATGTTAGAGATGAGCATGGCAACAAGATAAATAATCACGGTTTACCTATGAGTTGTGTTTTAGAAATTATTTAAAAAATATATTTTTATAAAAAGAACAATGAGTATATTTGGGCCAACAAAACCTGATATAGAATACTTAAAGACTGAGATAGGACACTTGGGGACTGTTGCCACTGATCTTTTAGATTTATATGAGCTAGTTGTGCCTATTAATAACCGTTCGTGTCAAACGGTTGAAAGATAGAGTTGATAATCTTAAATATGGGATTATAACAATATGTGCGGAGGCTAAGGGCCCACTTGTGTTAAATAGAATACTCTCATTTGGTAATGGTGGAGCTGAAACAAATGTGGGGCATGTAATGACACGCCGTGGTCGTATTATGGGAATAGGTTTAGCAAGTGAACGATTAGTTGGTGACGTATCTGTAATAGTTTCTGTTAATGGTGTTGAAAAACCAAATTATGGCATAACGCTTCACATCATCCCATACGTCAGTCTCTTTATAAAAAAATATAAACGTGGTATTAATATCACGGATGGAATTGACACTACCTTGATATCTGCAGGTGTTATTATGGTTGGGATTGGATTTGTTGTTCCAGTTTTGTTACCTTTGGAAATAGCAGCAATAGTATGTGGAGCTACAGGTGTTTGTATTAATTTTATCAGACGCAAGCTTAATACAAAAGCTCAAAAACATCATGAAATAAAAACTTTGGCAGAGTTTAAGTTAAATAGTATAAAGCAGTTACTATCAAAATCGTTGAGTGATGCACAAATATCAGAACAAGAGTTCAAGATGGTTCTGGATGAACTGGAGAGATACTATAATTTGAAACAGGATATCAAACAAAAGAAACTTGAAATTAGTGAAGTTCAAAAAAAAGAACTAGTGGAGCAGGGAAGAAAAGAAGCAATGGCAACCTTACAAAAAAGTCTAAAAAGTGTGTGATTTATTTTTGTAGTAATTTGTTTGAGTATGATCTACCACCTATTCAAGGTCGGAGAATTGTTGATTTGGGTGTAATTTTGATAACAAATCGACAAATTTGTTTTGTATTAAAGAAACATTTTTATAATTATATTACAAAAACACGCACAGACTATTTTTGTAATTTGAGTAATTTGAGTGTAATTTTGATAACTATTAAAAACATTGAAACTTGCAATTTTCACTACCCTTTTCTAAAAAAGTTTTAATAGATCAAGTAAATCACCATTTCATGGTGATTTATTATATATGTATTTTGGGTCGTTCTGCTGTAATTTGAGGCGAAACAGAGTGATATATATACTTCCGATTCACAATAAAGTTTGATTTAAATTATATTTGAATGGAATGTGGTGTAAAATGCTTAAATTAGCCCTAGTGCGTTAACATGGGATTGGAAATATTACTGTCAAAATGAATTTCCTTGTCACTAAGTCACTGACTTTCGGTTCATTTGTTATGTATATGACCTTTATAATAGAAAATGTGGTTTATTTGTCAATTTTAAGTCTGTCGGACCCTTAAACACCTCGCTCGCCAACACTCCCCACCTCTGCCCCATACCACCCCACGAAAAACCTGATATACCCCGTTTATAGTCCGGCACGAGTATAACAACTGTAAACTGAGGTACACTTGTCATTTTCAGCCACCGATCCATCCAACACGGTACTGACAGTGCACGAGTTTGACTTCCCAAATCCCATAGTAATCCCAGGAGAACTACACGTTACGATAAATGCGACGGTAAACAGGAGAATCGATCAGCTATTCATTGATACAGAATTGACAATGTTGTATGGATTCTTCAGATTTCCTGTGCCTTGTATCGGTGATACGAATATCGGCTCCTGGTACGTTATTTTGTATTTGGCTTAAACAAATTCGATGCAGTACAGACCGTTCATTTGAGGACAAAAGAAAGAGAGAAAAATAGATAAATCAGTTTTAAGTAAGGACAAATAGTGAGGACATATGGGTCCAAACACATTGTATATGAGGTCATTGTCGCTCACTTGTCTTTACATGTTTCTCTCTTTCTTGTCCTCACAATACCTCACCCCTTACATGTCCCAATCTTCAAATTAATCATCATTTAAACGATTAAACGATAGTAGATGTGAAGACAGAAAGTTTGTCCTCACATTGTCATGAGTGTTCTCACATGGCAGGATTTTGACTTACACATGTCCTCACATGAACCGATGTGTCATCTCCCTTTCTCTCTCTCTCTCTCTCTCTCTCTCTCTCTCTCTCTCTCTCTCTCTCTCTCTTCCTCCTCTCTCTCTCTCTCTCTCTCTCTCTCTCTCTCTCTCTCCTCACTCTCTCTCTCTCTCTCCCTCTCTATCTCTCTGAGGAGGAGGTGGAGGGGCGGTAGGGAGTTTGATTTTACTATTTTAATTTTATTAAGAGACTGTAGGTGATCTCGAAGAAATTATACGTATCAACCTCAAGACGAATAAAACCACTTTAGTGTGTTCGGGTTCATATGCGCTAAAGTATGCCCCATGATCCGTACGATTTAGCTATTGTTAATGAAATATTGTGGTCTGGAAAAACAAGACAACTCGGCTATTATGTGTTGTATAAATCGTAAATATCCATTTATTTGATGTTTTAAGTCTTATTGTGTGATCGAATTAATATGTACATCAATTAGCACTAAAAAGTCCATTTAAATCAATATTTATGATTTAGCAACAAACACAGTCAACAGTATACGAGTTTTCCAAATGAAACGTTTTCATAAACAATAATTAAACCTAAGTACTAGTAACATGGGGAGTATTTTAGGAACATTTCATATGGAACTGAAGCTCACTATGACTTTTTCACTTCTAATAAGACACAGAACACTCTTCCAGATCGCCTCTAGACCCTTTAGGCTTATCTGAGTCGATGCTAAGCAGTGTGACCACGTCATCCAAAGTCGTCTGAAGTACGTATAATTTGCTTGAGACGACTTCGCTGGAAATGTCTGGTTACAGAATGTCTTTTAACATTTAAAATGTTTAAGATTGATAAAATAAATATAGGACGGCAACCGTTACAAAAAGCATCACATACCATGGACAACCTTCTAAGAACAGCTGAAACTTTAAGACAGTTGCTTTTCTATAAATAAGCTATATACCATCTATTACTAGTCTTGTCAAGTTTGTTCAAATAAAAATAATAAATATAATATATTTTAAATATAGTATGGTACGGTATTTGTTCGAATCTTGAAAATGAAAATAAAAATAAGTAAACCACGTGACTTTTTGATCGGATTAACGGCAAAAAAAAAGATGGTTAACAAATCCCGATTCAGGTATGTTTTTGCTTCATAACCATCTTAATAGTTAACGAATTGTTAACAAACTAAAGCGCGCTTACCTCTACAGAATGAGATATTTCCTCTCATATAAACGGTTTTACGGATTAAATCATTTCCAAGACTGGGAGGGCTCAGAAAGTGTCTGATGAATCGAAATAGAATTTGCGGTGGATGAAAGAGCCCACATTTTTGGGATGTGCGCGCTTTACGCCCACATTTTAGAGAAGTGCGCGCTTTACGCCCACATTTAAGGGATGTGTGCGCTTTAGGCCCACATTTTAGGAATGTGCGCGCTTGTCGCCCACTGTTTAGGGATGTGCGCGCTTTGCGCCCACATTTTAGGGATGTGCGCGCCTTACTTAAACAAAATTCGTTAATTTAAAAAAGGTTATGAAGCAAAAAGGCTAAAACATACATGAATTGAGCACTTTGTTGACCATTTTTTGTTGGCGTGAACGCAATCAAAACATCTCGACATTCGTAATGGTGTATGGACATGAGGACAACAATTATTGCACTATACATAATCCATTGCGAATTGATGCTTTGCATCATCATTTTATTGCTTTATTTGTATCATAGACCATGCACTAAGCGCCGTTATTCGAAACATTTCAGTCAAAATATCGACGGTTGCTCCATCTTGGATACAATTTTAAACGGTTCGTCCGTGATATCATCTAATCTGGGACAGCAGATCGACAAGGTGCTGCTGGCGGCACTTGGTCACCACGCCACGTGTCCCATCAATCCAGCGTCGGTTGTCATACACAACGAAAAAATCACACTACAGCCGTTACCATCACTTTTACAAAGCGCCATCAGAGATGTGAGTAATGCTTATTGTGAGGGTAGCATCGCCGTCCGGGAACTTGGAGATTTTTTCCGAAACAAGTGGGCCAGTTGAGTGAATTCGATGACTCGGCCTTTATCCAACCTAACAATGGCGTTCACAGTGGTAAATAAATAGTTGAAAATCCGGTAAAAAAATCCGGATGAATCCTTCGCTTTTGATAATTATGACAGAAAAAAATGCGGTAGTTAAAGGTCAATTATCCATTGACAAATTGAAATACATGTTACCACCATTTATATTGAATACTGGCAGATAGACAACCCGATTCAAAGCAATCATTCTATTCTATTCTATTATTTGCCAACTGTCCCATTTGTTTTGGAAAATTCTGACGTCATTTTTATTTTATTTTTTAAATCCTTTTTTGTCTAAAATAACAATTCTAAAACATCAAATTGATTTATTTGAATGAAATAAAGGCATACTACGACTAATCGAGGTTCATTAATAGTAAATATTGAAGAGAATGGTATATTTTGATATTTATATATAAAAAATCGCATCTTTTCAAAAAGTTCAGGTGTTTTTGTGCTCCACCCTCCCTTGGGTATCGTATTCCCTTATCCCATTAAAAATCCGATTCACAGACGCAATTAAACTCTCCACTGTCAGTTAAGTAAAATACAGGTGTTCACATGTAATGGATGCGTGCGCGTTAGCGTGTGCATTACGTCTCACTGCTACCATGTGTAATTATAAGATTGCGTTATCAAAGTGAAAACTGTTCATTGCTACCTTACCATTACATGTGCAATTATGAAAAACTAAATCGACTAGTGTATAACATGGCGAGAATACCGCATTATAAATGGGTATTATTCCATAAAAAGGTATTATTCCATTAAAATACAGATTTGCACTTATTCCATACCAATACTTGCGTTTCATTCAGTTTCATTATGCTCCGTAAAAAATCCCCGGACGTGAAGATCCCGGAAATATTGCCGCATTTTACACTTTAGTTGACTGCTCTACGAAAACGTCATTTGAGGCAATAAAACGGCAAGCTATGAACATTGAAAAATATGTCTATACCATTCAAGTTTTTTAGACGAGTTCCCTAGGAATTGAAGTTGTAATGCATGCTTATTTTCGGCTACATGATTCACAGTCTGTTAACCATAGACATATTCTAAAGCAATATAAGAGTCAGCTGCCTTCGGTAGCTGAATTACAACATGTCCCGAGTTGTACACAGGGACAAGTTGTACACAAGATACCGAATTGATGCAATAACATGTGCTTGTATGTACGGAATCCTGTTCGTGCCATATTAGAACCTCGTGTTTTCGGGGCGAAAACACGAAAACGCGAGGAAGATTAACGGGTTTTCGCCCTAGTAATTTAACGCGAAAACGCAAAAACTCGACGTTTTGCGCGAAAATGCGACGCGAAAACCCATTAATCATCGTCGTGTTTTCGAGTAAAAGTTCGTAGTTTGCTATAAAATCTGGCAGGTCGAAAACACGAAAACACGAAATTTTAGATTTAAAACCTCGCGTGTTCGCGTTTTTGACCCAGGACGATTTTGATGAGAGATTGTTTTGCCGAGACAAATGTACGGAACTAAATGTTCTTCTTTGTTTACATCATCACCGTACGCAGTCACACGGTCATAATTATGTACTCGGCAAAATGATCTGGAGGCGAAAACGCGAGGTTTTAAATCTAAAATCTCGTATTTTCGCGTTTTCGACTTGACAAATATGTATGGTATAATGGTCGACCAGGCTGATATATGATCGTTACATTAAACCTGTTTGTTTTTAACTGAAAGGGATTGGAGGCGATCTTGAAGGATTTTGAATTTGGGTGTCGAACCAACTGCGAATAAAACAATCATCATGTGTTGTAGTTTCGTATTCTATGAGCATACAAATTATGCACTAAACTAAGCCAAATGTTTATTAAACTAAGTCACATCCACCTCTAGCGATGGACTATTGAATTTGTATTTCCGTCGTTCCGTCGCCACTTCATTTTCCGGCCGTAGGCGTTATATAATGACAGAGTTATGGGACTTCCATTTTTCAAAATCGACTTTTGTTTCCGACCAATAACTGTGTTATTTTTAATCCGATCTTGATGAAACTTTAGGCCAATGTTTATAGTCATAATGCCATGTTCGATAACCATCCAGATTGCACCTATCATGCCGGAGTTAAGGCCGTTGGATCTGTTAAAATTGAGTTAAGTTTCCGCTCAATAACTTTACCATTTAAAATCCAATCTTGATGAAACTTGGCGTTAATGTTTATGACTATACTATCTCAGACAAGCTCGATAGCCAGCCAGATCGCATTTATCATGTCGGATTAATGGCCCTTGGGTTTTTGAAAATTGAAGATTTTTGCAGTTTCCACTCAGTAACGTTAACATTTATAATCCAATATTGATGAAACGTGGGGTTCAAAGTTTATGGGCATAACATCCCGACCAAATTCGATAACCAGCCAGATCGCACTTGCAACCAGAGTTATAGCCCTTTGATTTTTAAAATATTTGCCTCGTTTTTTAATATATATGAACGTTGATAGTAAAACAGATTGGAGAACTCGTTGACTCGGCTAGTATTGTTTTAAGCATAGTACAAATTCGTATTTTGCGATATAAGTACACTTGTATTTAATCGTATGTGAAACTTCTTGTTATATGAAACCCCATATACATTTATGTTTAAGATTTAACAACAAAAACTCACACTCGTGGAATTTCCTTGGCCAAACATGTTCATTAATAATAATAATAATTGTACTAGATGTACCATGCGGCTAAATTTAATGCCAGTGAGCATTTCATATGAAACTGGAGCACATTATTATAGGCCTAGTTTTTGTATTAATTTTAAACTTGGATTTCGGCTTTCTAGGGACCTCCGTTTACAATAGGATAGCGACATATTAGGCCAAAAGGCCCGGGCCTGCACATAATGTCCACAAGCATGCTTGAAAAGTATAATAATGAAATGATAATGTGCGTGAATTTGTTTAATTGACATTAAAATGCACCAGAGATGTTGTACATTTCCATTTGCCACTGGCTCACCTAGAATATTAGGATCATAAAAACGAGCTTGCTCATCAAAAAGTAGTCTTGATCATCGTCGACGATTGATTGGCTTGAAAACAAGCAAGCGTTGCAGATGACCTAGACTAATCAAAAAGGGTCTAGCTACGCCCTTGGTTTAGTGAAAGACTTTTGTTTGATTTAGATTTAAATATGTTTTATTGCCAATAATTTTATATACAGAATAATATCCGCATATATACAATAGAAATATTATAATGACAAATGGGTCGGGTAACAAGTTCTACCAACATTAGTTTAAACCCTTCCCAGTTAACGTCTTGAAATTGCAAATGCTTATGACTGAGTGAAATAAATTACAATGGCAAATAATACATTAAGAGAGAAAATGATGAATACTCAAGAAAATGAACTTTTGTTATTAATACTATGTTTTATTTATTTCAGGGTACGTACAGCGTCAAGATAATGTTAAAGGATGATCCTACGAGCACAGACAATATCGGCTGTTTGTCTTTTTATACTGGTATAATGTTGGACAAGGCCGGTGTGGCAGTCGGCAAAAAATAAGCATCATTACTTTAATGAAAGATAATGTCAGAGTGTGTGATTAAAGCCGATTATTCGATTATTATAACATTTACATGTTTCTGGGTAAACGTTCATCATGTGTTCCTCATCTTCAAAAAGTCAAGATTGCCGGCAACGCAAAATGTCGTCCACATAAAAAGTCGTCCACATGCAAAAACGTTTAAGGGGACACATGGAAATCTTGAATTATGTTTTAAGCATGAAAACGTGCCGTAGATTTATAATTATAATGCCAACTTATTATTTTGACTTAAATCCTGTTTGCATATATATATTTAATAAAAAGTATGACAATTCTGAGTTTTCATTTTTTCTTCTTTATTTAGCATAGGTTTTACTATATTATCGATTAGTTATAGGCACAAACTGTCGAAATAGCGACTACCATAAGACATCCAAGGTGGCATAATGTTAACATACACATGTGCCCATGGTCAAAATTGGCCATTCGGTTATTGGGGAGAAGTCATTTAGGCAAAAAGACGGCGGACGACGGACAAGAAGCGGTCACAATGGCTCACTTTGTGTGAGCTAAATGAACACATTAACACGTTTAAGTAAATGGTTTATGTTTATGTTTTTCTGAAAAACAATGACAACAATGTCGCCTCTTTCTCCTTGATTAGTGTAGGCTCATCAAAATTGCATTTCTTATGCATTAAGCAGTTAGGTCTAAATAAAGTGTAGATCATATACTATTCAGTTCAAAAGCTGATAATGACCTCAGAAACATTGATATTTAGTCATAAAATATCAGGATATATGCACAAGCGTCAAACAAACGTTTACCGTACCCGCCAACAGACATTTTCCGTTCCAATCAGAAATACTCAACAGACGTTGCCCGTGTTTCCCTATTTATATCTTATGACACATAAGCGAAAGTGTTTGTTTTTTTATCTGTGTGTGTGTTGTTTTTTTAATTTCAAAATTTGCAGACGACCAAGTAAAAGGTGGTACTTACTGTAGCTGAACAGCAATTGAAAAGCTGTGTATGCATCTTATACTCTTATATTATATCTCATTTGCATATTTCCATCTTTGCGGAATGTGACATCATCCAGACACTGTTCTGTGATAGTGACCGACCCGGTCCGAGAGCTATAGTTGTGGACAAAAACAACGTCAGAAAACAGAACATAAAACAGATTCGGTATAATATAACAAATAATGTATGGTGCTTCTATTGACTGGGCAGTCAGACCTAGAATGTTATAAACTTGCATGTGGACCTCAGCACCGTACATTATTTGTTTAATAAACTATTGGTCTGCCATCTTGAAAGCAAAGATCCAAAATGGACGGGATATGGTCAAGTAAAAAATTCAACCAAATGCATATTTTAGGCATGAGCAATGTCAACCATATAGTACATGACAGTATTTGAATCTATTCGGTAATTTGACAAAAATACAGACTTCGAAACGAGGTTGGTCAACTTGGTGTCAACAAGCATCCTTACCATGTGCTATATAGATAATAGGGGTTGGTGGTGGTGATGTGTGGGGTAGGGGGTGGTGACAGTATTTGAATTTAACAAAGATACAGACTTCGAAACGAGGTTGGTCAACTTGGTGTCAACAAGCATCCTTACCATGTGCTATATAGATAATATCTTGGAGGCGTGTATCGTATTTTTTCTTCTTTTTTTAAATATTTGCTTCGCAAGTGCCAGTGAAAACACGATACACATGAAAAGCATGCACTTACGTTGTTAATTGAAACATTTGTTATGGTTAAACATTTGGATAAACAGTTCATTTATATCTATCTATCTATGTATACTGCAACACCCCCTTTCCAAGATTATGTGCAGGGCATAAGTGCGCTCCGTGTGGTTCGCTTCATTTGATCGGATCTATATATTATTATTCGATTTTGACCGTTTTTGTTTGAATATATACATGCCTAATGATCAATTTGTTTTGTTTTGCAATGTTTCTAGGCAAAATAGTAACTCAGTTGTGTATAACACGTCCACAAGTTATAATATTTTGGCAGAGAGAGTCCGTCAGTGTCACTAAACTATAACATTGGGATTATTATGAAACCATATATTATTGAAAGAATACCTTTCTTGTTTTACAAATTTGAGTTTATATTTGCAAGGTTCGTTTGAGGCATCTTTCATTAGCACAAGCTCTACAGCGTCGACACCAGCTCTTGTTCATTGTGACAAGCTCTTTTTAAAAAATCGTGAATAAATTCCCACGTACAACTTGAACCACTAGCATATTTTGTACAAAGACATTCATGTACAAAACACCGTATGAGTTCAAAAATCGTTTTGGTTTATGTTGTGTTAATTCGTCAAACCTCTTTGATTTTGTCTTTTAGATTTTGACGATGGATTGGTAAACATATAACATTTTTCGCAGGAGAAAAGACCCTGACTTCAAAAAAGCATTTGTCTAGAGTAACTCCGGGTCGTGGCAAAGTATGAATATTATTACGTGGAATGCCGTTTAATACCCCGATAATTTTTTTCAAATACAGCCTGTTATATTAAGCAAAAATGAAAAACCGACAGTCCACACTCACCTTTGTTTACCATTGTTGACCATTGTCACTAGCCCGGAAGACACTTCTGCGTATAGCTCCGTTTGGAACTAGTCCCAATGATTACCAGTCGTGTATATGGCTGACATTGCTCATGCCTAAAATAAGTATTTTGTTTTAACATTTCACTTGAACATACCTTATCCGTTTTGGATCTTTCTCTTTTTTTAAGATGGCAGACGAGTTGTCCTTAATACCTACAAAAGTTATAGATTTATTCTAGAAAATACCCACAAATCATTACCTGTGGGGAATTGGGGAGGACATTTACAAATGCATGTCAAAAGCGCTATCCGTGTTCAATCATTCTAATTTTAATAGGTACCTGGTGACCCAGTAAATAGCACAATCACGCCTCACTGACATCACTGGGCTAATTCTGTGTTCCCTTAGGCAATTATAACTTCCCTTAGCCTCGTCAGTCGGATGGGGGCATTAATGGGGCGTCCAGTGTATCTGAGTCTATAGGTTAATGATCGCGCGCAAGAAAAAATATATTTTATGTGAGTCAAAAAAGTATTTCTTGCGGACACTTAAACGTGTTTTCAAATCAGGTTTTTAAGCGATATGTTTTTAATAACGTGACACTCTGTTGTAATAGTGCAAGTCTGTGATTTGCAAGAACTTTATTTATCATTTTTAAGAAGTTGATCAAACGTCAATGTTGCTATGGTATTATACGGAATAACGCATTCTGCACGATAACATCAAAACCATACAACACTTCAAACTGCATGCATTTTTAGCTCGACTATTCGAAGAATAAGAGAGCTTATGTAATCACACCGGGGTCGGCGTCGGCGTCGGCGTTGGCGTCGGCGTCCCACATCAAGGTTTGCGTGTAAGCTGTGTTTACAAGTCTATGTCTCTTACCTTTCTTATCCTAGCACAACCAAATTATGCCATGGGCTTCCTTATAGCATTATCTTAAGGGATGCATCAGCAATGTTGGTTCCTGTAACCCAATCGGCTCATATGGAACCCAAGTTCTGATCCATAAAATGTGTCCCATTTCACATCAAATTTTGCGTGTAAGCTGTGTTTACAAGTCCATATCTCTTACATTTCTTATCCTAGCACAACCAAATTTGGTCATGAGCTTCCTTTTAGCATTACCATAAGGACTGCTTAAGTAATTTTGGTTCCTGTAACCCCTAGGCGCCAATGGAACCCACATTCCCCTTCCCCCTTCCCCCCTCCCCCACTCACGTCCTTATTATTATTATTATTTTACATATTTCCGTGTTGTTTTGGTCAATTCTTACACATAGAGCTCCCCCCCCCCACCCCACCCACCCACACACACACACCGCCTCCCAAATCTCACACTCGAAACACATTTTTTAATTTTGTATTTTTTACATTTCTGTGTTATTGTTGGTCACTTCTTACACATATAGCTATCTTCCCCACCTAAACGCCTTCCCCCCTCCCGCCTCCACCCAAACAACCCCTCTCCGCCACCACACACACACACACACTTGAAACACATTTTTTAAATATTTTTTATCCATATTTCTGTGTTGTTTTGTTCAATTCTTACACATATAGCTATGTTGCCGTCCCGCCCCCCATCCCTCACCACCACACACGCCTCCTCCGCCTTCCCACCCCACACTCGAAACACATTTTTTAATTATTTTTTTTTACATTTTTGTGTTATTTTTGGTCACTTCTTCCACATATAGCTATACTGCCCTCCAATTCCCCTACCGCATCACCCAACCCACTTGAAACACATTTGTTTAACATATTTTTGTGCTATTTTTGGTCACTTCTTACACATATAGGTATGTTGCCCTGCCCCCCCCCCACCCCCCCCCCCCCCCCAACCCACACACATTTGAAAAACGTTTTTTTACATATTTCTGTGTTGTTTTGGTCAATTCTTACACATATAGCTATTTTGCCCCCCCCCCACCCCCCCACCCCCTCCAACCATTCCCACACCCTCACACACACGTTTTTACATTTCTGTGTTATTTTTGGTCACTTCTACACAAAAATCTATGTTCCCTCCCCCCGCCTTTGCCCCATATACACATATAGCTATGTTGCCTCCCTGCCTGCACCCCCGCTCCCACCCCATCCCTAACACGCCCCCCACCCCCAATCGAAACTCGATTTTTTATATTTTGTTTACATATTTCTGAGTTGTTTTGGTCAATTCTTACACGTATAGCTATGTTGACCCCTCCCCCCCCCCACTACCCACGCGCACTCCACCTCTCCTCCCCCAACGCCAACCCCCCCATTCAAAACTCAAACTGTTTACATATTTCTATGTTGTTTTGGTCAATTCTTACACATATATCTATTTATTATGAGATTCGAACAATAATTTCAATAATTTTATATCGGTCCGAGTTTCTATACCCGCCCTGCCCCCAACCCCACCCCCACATTGTTTTAGTAATGTTTTCTGATGGTATATACTGGCTATATAATGTATTATTATCTGAAAAAAAATCGAATAGTCGAACTGCGCTGTTCTCCGACAGCTCTTGTTTCTAAGTATAAAAAGGGCCATAATTTGTTAAAATAAAAACATGAGTTATAGAAGATGGCTAGATGATGTTGTCTAATGATGTCAAAGACATGTGTAAAGTTTCACATACTTCAATGCCAGCCAAGAAATTTAACCGAGGCAAATACAGGCTTTCTATGGCGGTACGGTGGCATCCACGCCCACCCACCCACACATCTACATGCGATGTCTTGCGTTTTAGTGCATGTCTCTATCAAGTTTGTCAGTTTGAAGCAAGACATGTTTTTTTTGTCCATGATCTTTGTTAAAATCACAGATCTAAGAAGTTTTCACGTCTCTGTCAAACTTCGTCAAATTCAACCAGAGACCGTTTAGGGGGCCACCCCACTGACCCCCTATCTAAGGGTCAACCATCCCTTGACTTCCACTTTGCCTTGACAGCTATGCAGATTGTTTTTTATTTTGACCTATATATCTATATAAACACGAGCTCCAGGTATGGGAAGTCATTTGAGCAATGGCAGATATGTGGTCACAATAGCACATCTGAGCTTTTTCTCTCATATGATCTAAAATGAAAACTCTATTTAATTGTCAAATACTTTTAATTTTATTGTAAAATGTTTCATATGTAGAAAAAAAACATGCTTAAAAAAATCCTTATACTGCATAAATAGTATAGCCCTTTTTATAACAGATGACACATAAATCCAAGTCAAACATACTAATGCGTCCAGCAAGATAAAAATGTTGAACAAATATATTTAGATTATATCCACCTTAACATTAAACGTCTCAATAAAAAATCGACTTGACTGATACCTGCAGATAAAAGTATTGAAACACTTCATTTATATGGCCTATTTATAGGACAGTGTCCTTAGAGACCTTGTTTTAGATTTTAATACAACATGTCAACCAGTACAAAGTTTATAGACTGTAGCTGTATGGTTGCAATACATGTTCACCATGAGAAAAAAATGCGTGTGTACTTTTAAGGTTTAAATTACCTCCGCCAACATGGACAACCACAAAGTGGAGAATAATGTTGGGCCAGTAGAGTTTATGGGATGGCGAGTTTTCCGTCATCCGTCCGTCCGTCGTTAACTTTTGCCTCGTTAAGACGATAGGGACTTCATTTTCCATCCGATCTTTACCAAACTTTACCATATTGTTAATATCAATTAAACCTCGGACAAGATCGAAAACCAGACAGATCGGACCAGTAAGACCGGAGTTATGGCCCTTGATTTAGTTTAAAAAAACACTGTATGTTGCCTCGTTAAGACGGTAGAGCCTTCATTTTCCATCAGATCTAATTGTTAATATCAATGACTGCTCGGACAAGTTTGAAAACCAGCCATATCAGATCAGGACCAACAGAGTTCTGTGTCATTGAATTATTAAAAAACAAACATTTTTAGCCTTGTGAACACTCTAGCGCCTTCATTTTGTATTCGATATTTCCCAAACTTGGCCAGATTGTTGATATCAATGATAGCTTGGACGAGTTTGAAAACCACCCAGATTGAACCGACGGAGTTATGGCCCTTTTTTCAATATTTGGTAATGTACCTGGAAAACCCAGGTTTTTGTTGTGTTTTTTTACTCGTAAGAAACCTTGGTTCATTTTTCTTTAATTGGGGGCTTAGGGGCCCGTGTAGTGTCAGTATTACATAGTTAAAGGGAATAACTTCAAAAACCTTCTTCTATGAAACTACAAGAGATAAAGTTTTAATATTTTGTATTTACCATCAGCTTATGGTTCTACCAAGTTTGTTCAAATGGCGACCCTGTCCCCGGGCCATAACTCCGACAATAACCATAACACTGTGATAATATGCAAAACTATAAGTTTGATATCGATCATCCCTGAAAAGTTTCGTTGAGATTCGGCCATGGGTTTAAGAGAACTAGTCCAGACAAAATTTGTGTATTTTAACCTATAATGGGCAATAACTTGACCTAAAATACCGGAACACGGCAACGATATGCACAACTTGGCCTTGTACTAATCATCCCTAAAACGTTTCGTTGAAATCCGGCCACGGGTTCTGGAGAACTAGTCCAGAAAAAGTTTGTGTATTAAAATCTTTAAAGAGACATAACTCCGACAAATCATTCAACCGAAACACAGTGACGATATGAACAACTAGGTTTGGAACTGATAATGCCTGCAAAGTCTCGCTGAAATCCGGCCAAATGAAGGTCCTATCGTCTTCATAAGGCAAAATACAGCATTTTTTAACTAATTCAAGGGCCATAACTACGGTGTTACTTATCCAATTTGGTTGGTTTTCAAACTAGTCGAAGATTTCATTGATAGTAACACTCTGGTAAGTCTGATAAGGATCGGATGAAAATGAAGGCCCTATCGTTTTATCGAGGCAAAATACAGCATTTTAAACTAAATCAAGGGCCATAAATGTTACTGGTCCGATCTGGCTGGTTTAAA
>JAWPHD010012219.1:0-77502 GCA_037043455.1 Cyrtodaria siliqua
CAGTGGGGTATGGATAATGTCTTGGGTAACCAGATGAAACTCTTTCGTTCGTTGAACTGGATGCAGCTTGTTTTTCCTTTCTCTTTCCTGGACATCTGGTTCAGTACCTTGTCATGTCGCCACTTACATCTTCCTTTAGACAAGGAGGAAAAGTATGAGATCGAAAGTCCTTCTTTTTCCGTGCAAAGTGCATGTTGGGTCTTCAGACAGTTTCCAACGAGTAGATTAAGCTGTGTGCGAATGACATTATAAACACTTCTCAAAACTGCTCCCGTGTGCAACAACTGCAAGTCTCTTCTCTAGCACATTCAATGTGGAGGGCGCTTACTAGATACAGAGCTGAACCTTTGTTACAGCATCTGCTCATCCTCTCCATATCGAATCTTTGCCTGGACCATAGATCGTCTTCGCCGTCATGTTTGGCTCTGTATTCCAGCCATTGCATACTATTTCTTGTTGATCAAAAAACGTCACAAAGTGCTTGAGTCTTAACTCAGCTCTTCTCGCTGCTCACCGACTACTTTTTACTGGTTCGGAGCTAACTTCCTGCTTAGCTAATGCTCTCGTCATTGCAGTCCCTCAGTGTCAGGGGTAACCTTGATTTCTCTACCTTGAAGTCATCCAGTAGTGATGATATTGTTAGTTGCAGCTTGCCAAAATATATGTAGTAAATACTCGTATCTGTTCCAAAATGATATATAGGGTCCTATAGAAACCACAGCGTCCGAACGCAATGGCATTTTAGGTCCGCACTGTACTGCAAACAAGGACTAGAAACTACAATGAAAGAGACAAAAAACAACAGAAAGGGTGGTGAAGACAGGGTTACCGACTTGGAACGGTCAGTAGCCAATAAGGCCTACTGGTAAGCTTGAATGGATTTTATATGCGCACAATCCTCGCTATTATCCTGTCTTCAGCGCCCAAATAGACAAGACAGTGTAAACAAAACTACATCCCATCAAAAGGAAATCTCTAACAATAAAGTCCACATCCAGAGAAACTAACTAAAGATATACATACAAAATAATAAACATCTCAGGATGTATCCAGAATCGTACTGAACAACCATAGTAGTTGCAGCTAAAGAGAAAACCAATCTATGGTACAACCAGAAAATCCGAGGGACGAAAGCTCAAGCACCCACCTCTTAGATGGGGTTTCAGTAGGTACAATAATAGGAGTCCCAAGAGGTAGTCCAGTCATCGCACAAGTGAAAAGTGAAGCGTAATGACTGACTGTAGTGGGGTCAATCACTAAACATGCAGTGCGCTGTAAAGCAAAAGGGTTATATCCTTTTCTGACGAACTTCCTGATTAAATTTGTAAAGCGGTCAGGAAACCCGTCAGACCCCTTTAACTTTTTAAGTTTATAGACCACATCTCCATAAAATGAGGGTTGTGATATGCCTAGTCGCAGAAGTGTTTTAAGGTTGGTGTTGTACTTTTCCAGCAGGCCCTCGTTGCGGCGGTAGAATTTATAGAAATATCTACGTAGTTTGTGATAACGAAAACCCTGCTGAAGAAGTTTACTTGTAATAACTTGATTTCAATCATTGAAGTCTATAACATCATTACACGCTGTAGCAAATCGAATGAGCTGGGAGATATACACCCCATATGAGGTAGCGCTAGGTATATCTCCATCCAGGTGTGGATAGTTAACGATGTTAAAATTGAAATCATCTCTCTTATCATAGATTTTAGTATGAATACAATCATTTGAAATCGAAAGATGAAGATCGAGAAATGCTGCTACTGTATCCGAACTGTTGGCTTTATTCAACGTGAGCTCTGGTGGATAAATGTTAGTAACCATATGAGCAAAGAACGGATTATCAATATTGAGTATGTCATCAAGATACCGAGAAGTATTATTAAAGGCATCAATAATTTCACCCTGGCTATCAGGTGACAAACTCAACATAAAATCTCTTTCATAGCAGTACAAAAACAAATCTGCAACAAGTGGTGCACAGTTAGTACCCATTGGAATACCAACAACCTGGCGGTAAATAGTTTTACCGTATCTTATAAAGATGTTATCCAGAAGAAAAGATAAGGCTTAAACTTACTTAAAGGTAACACTAGCTTGAATGTAATTTCCAGGGTTTCGACTGTTTGATGGCACCCTTATTCCCCAAATTGTCTTTTTGGGCTCGTGTTTCACTTTTCACAGTTTTCAGGATAAGGCCTATAACAAGCAGGAAGACCCACAGTGCTTGTCTTTAACATAATATGGTCAAGTGCTTTCTCTATGACTTTGTACGGCGTGGAGTGGGGTAGACCAATTTGAATTGCCAGATCTCTGTTTTTGGCCTTGACCACTGATTACTTGTGATAAAATGCTTGTGTGCCTCAAGCATTCAGATAATCAGGTACTCCTCTTATCTGAATAGATTAGTTGACTTATTTGTCCTGTATGAAGACGTTATCTTTGCAAGTATTGAGAAGAGTATATTTCCTTCAACATTCAGTAAAGATATGGTCCTGAACTGCTTCATGCCATGCCTTCGAAAATTAGCATCCCGTAAAAAAATGTGGGAGGAGAATTTGCCAGACGGACGGACGGACAAGCCAAACACTAAATGTCCCCTAACCATTGGGTGTAAGTATTGAGAACCAGCTTATTATTTACAAGAACAGTTTGAAGCACAGGTCAATTTGAAGCATCAAGTCATCGCAGTAACAAATACATTTAAAATAGTTAACCAAACAGAACATAGAAACAAGAGAATGCAGCCACTAATTATGGTAGTGTACATTATGAATTGGAATTGGAATTGGCTTTCTTTGAATGTTTTATCAGTTTTAACAAGACATGTATGCGTGAAATTGCAAAGGGCAATATTATAATTTAAATGAGGACAGTGTTATGGTTATTACACTCTGTTCTTCCTCGATCATTGTGTGAACTTTCATGCTAGACCCATTAGTACTTTTCAAGGGACGCTCCATTCCAAGAATTCTATCTGGAAATATAACTTTAATTTAAATGAAGGTCAACCCTTTTGTGTTTGTGATGTCGTTTGCATTTGTTATTACATTTGCCTTCTCGTTTGTCTGTTTGCGTGTTTGTTTTTGTGTTTTGTGGTTGACTGTCGTCCTTGAATGCTGCTTTCCCTGTCCGATATTTTTATCTTTCTTTATGGTTCTTGCACTCTGCATTTCCTCACACTGGCCTTTATTATTGTGTGAGGTTTCATTCCAGTCCCATTAGAACTGTATAAGGTATGCTTCAGAGAAGCATTCCAAGTATAAAATTGCTAGAGTTGTAGTTCATGCACTTTGCACTTACTCTCATTGTCTTCTATCATTGTGTGAAGTTTCATTCCTGTTGCATTAGTCCCTATTTCCTATTGATTCGTACCACCCTATTGAATTCGTTCTATTACAATTGATATAAAAACACAAATTGTGTACTTTTGCGCGTGTCCATATTTTATTCTATTATTGCCAAAGTTGTGTTCCTGTCTACAAAACTCACAAAAACTACCGGAAATGAGGGTAAAACAAGTTACTCATTTATTGTCAACATACTACAATTAAATGTTTGCATACAAACAAAATCGTTTTAGCCGATCGAGGTGTTTAAATAACCAAAGATAGACAGACTCTATATTTTTTTTAGCATGGTGTACTTAGTAACGCTGTGACGTCAGAGTAACGCCCGTACTCTAAATTTCTCTATCTGGTAGCTGTAGTACGGTAAAGCTACGCACCTTTAGTTACCCTAAATTAAACGATTTAATGCTTTGCATTCATCAAAGGAAATGTCACCGACTAAGTTACACGACAATTATAAACCACGGAAAACGCATCATTAAAGAAGAAAAAAGACAACGTACCAGAATCAGCTTTTTTAGTAGGAAACTGTCAAATGTATGGTTTGGGGCCATACGCCGCTGGTTATAGAATGGTGTGAAAGTACCACACTGAAGGTTCAATGTTCACCGTCATATGCATACCATCTTCGGGATGGCTCAAATTTCTGTTCTGTTGGTATTTTAAATATTGAGTTCTGCTCAACCCGGGGATAGAGGTCTCACACCTCTATTATCTCCCCCTGAAAGCTCACGGACCTAGAGACAAAAGGAAAACAGAAAATAATTCTATTTTTTCTCAATTTTAGGCAATTTTTAATTAGAAAAATAGGCTTTTTTTTGCTTTAGCATACATCTGCAGTGTAAAAGACAGATGATACGGAAAATCCCATGTTGATATGAGGTTTCATTCAAATTTCAGAATTGTTTGACCGAAGCACCACATATTCAGCTAGATAGTGTATGAATTTTGTATTTTCCATAGGGTTCACAAAACATGAGCGTGGAAAAAAACCAACCTGGCTAACTTATATATTTTATTGTTTTAAATTACTGGTCTTGGCTATACTGAAGATATTAAACCAACAACAATGTCTGCTGCCCTGCTTTGAAACTCAGTTGTTGTGTTGGAAAAGGCTGTACAGTAACCCTATGGGAAAATTAATTGTGGTGTGAGACCTAGAGGGCGTGAACGGTAGCAAGCACTTTTCATTACCGTCCATGAACAGTCTCAGTCAAACCGAGACTGCAATATGTTTCCTTTCATGCTTTTTTATATATCACAGAAGCATTGCATGTGCCATGTGGTGGCGGTAAAACGTCTCCAAGGGCAATCAGAACTGTTATTCATTCCGAAATTTGGAGATCGCTGAGTTCGATATTAACCGATATCGGTGGTACATTCTCAAATACTTTTGGTTTCTTACATGAATTTCGAATAGGTGGTTCCACTACTCCAGCCTTTAAAGGTTCTGAGTATTGTTTAATCACACTTAGGATATGTTGCCTGCTTTTTAATTTAGTCTTTTGACTGTTACCTACGATACGCAGGATTCAAAACCTCTGCTCCCAGCTAAATTCTATTTTGTTTATTTCGCCGTTTAGGGCAAGCGTTTTTTTAGATACTGGGACCATACGCCGCTGGCCATGGAATGGTGTGAAAATATCGCACTGAAGGTTCCATGTTTACAGTCATATGCATACCAACTTCGGGATGGCTCAAATTTCTGTACTATTGGCATTTTAAATACTGAATTCTGCTCAAGCCGGTTCTAGAGTGCGTGAACGGTAGTGGTAAGCAGTGTCTACCGTTCACGCACTTAGTGGTAAGCAGTGTCTACCGTTCACGCACTCTTGCCCCGGGTTCAGAAGAATTCACGGTAGTCACTACTTACCACTACCATTCATGATCAGGAGCTATCCAGCTGGCTTGTGGAACGTCGGTGGTTCTACCCAGGTGCCCGCTCGTGCACGAAAATTGCCCGGAGGGGCACCTGGGGTCTTCCTCCACCAATGGAAGCTGGAAAGTCGCCATATGACCTTAGCTGTTGGTGCGACTATAAAATCCAATTCAATTCAATTCCATTCATGAGCAGTCGAGGCTGCAATATGTTTTGTATTTATTGTATTCGAGGATATCCAAATTTCTCCTTTCATATTATTTTGAAAGGTTTAGGCAGCCGACAATAAATTGGCATAGTTTCTATAGTGATTGTTATATATTTTTAATACACAGTTTGTTATTCGAATATATCGTATATCGTCATGTGTGTGTTTGCATTCGTACTTTTACATCACAGACAATGAGCATTTTAAAATAATAAAGAAATATTAAGGTTAGACCGTTATCTCCTCCAAGAATATAGGAGCATAGATAAATATTACACCATAGAGTTAATATATATATGTGAGGGAGAGAGAGAGAGAGAGAGAGAGAGAGAGAGAGAAAGAGAGAGAATTAGAGAGAGAGAGAGAAAGAGAGAGAGAGAGAGAACAGACAATGAGTATTTTAAAATAATAAAGAAATATTAAGGTTAGATCGTTATTTCCTCCAAGAATATACTTGTATAGATAAATATTACACCATACAGTTGCTATATATATGAGAGAGAGAGAGATAGAGAGAAAGTGAGAGAGAGAGAGAGAGTGTGAGAGAGAGAGGGAGAGCGAAAGAGAGAGAGAGATCCATATGACTAGCCTATATAAAACACAAATGACTTTAAATCATAAGTAAGCAAATGAAAAACAAAATACATGGTAATAAATAGAGGGTCAAATTATCATAATTACATGTACCGAAACGAGAAAAAACAATATTTTCAATTACGTGCCTCCTTGTTTATTAGTTACCGCAGGTATACTCCTTGCCGAAACGAAACACAAGATGTCTTATCGGGATATTAAATAAAAGTGATACTAGTTGTATTAAATTATACGTTCTTACACAAATACTGTGCTATGAACATTGATTGTAAGTTGTTCCCATTGAGGTATTTTTCAAAATAACACCTCCATATGCAATGTGTCTTCAGAAGGCTGGTGCAACTATTGTTAATGTGCATTTAAGGGTGCCTAGATGTCGAATATGAATCGAGATGTTTTTCTTTCTATATGTTTTCATACCTGATATGGTTACTTAGAATGAATAAAGACGCTCCTGGATATGTTTACAATCTTGTCGTTACCATCCATTAAGCTTCGCAAATCCCTAAATTCATTTTGACCTCCCATTTTTACATTGTGAAAATAAAACAACATGGCGCGGCTGCGTTATTTTTAGAAATTGTCGTCTGCGCATGCCCTTTGTTTACGTTTTCTATTACGGTCGGGTCCGTTTGTGCTATTTATAGAAATCTACGTCAAGTCTATTTATAGAAGAACGAGTCTTAACATGTTAAATCTTGATTTCAAATTATCGGTATAATAGAGTGTTTCCGGTCATTTTTTACGATTTCTATTACGCTCGGATGTCAATTCACCGTTTCAATATCCTTTGTTCGAACATCCTGGCAGTAATCCCCTTTTCGGTTTTAATACAAAAGGAATTCAGATATCCTATCTCTATAATGTCCACAGGTTCAGTCTAAATGTCAATACCTTTTGTTCGAACATCCTGGCGCTAATCCCTTTTGCGGTTTTAATACAAAAGGAACTCAGACATCCATCAATAACGTCGATTGAATAGAGGGATTAACCTATGACACTCATCCTATCGCGTGGGTATGCTAAAGGATTAAGGAGACTGATGCAATATCCTTTGTCCGAACATCCTGGCACGAATCCCTCTACCGCAATACATTCATTTATATACAAATGAGGCCGCGCATACTTAACCTAACACGTTCTGTTTTTAGAAAAAAAACGGCGCCCGGACATGCGCAGTCGTGATGCCAAATCGACCCATATACTACTTATATAAGTCGATCAAAGCATATTTCCCTAATGTAAAACACAAGTTGAAGATCTAGTTCCTGATAAAATGTTCAACACTTTATTTTAATAAACTTCTTAAATCGCTGATCTTACTTAAAATGCCTTTTTTCAAGATTTCAGGTCGTTTCGGCACCAAACCGTTTCGGCACCTAGACGTTTCGGCACCAAACCATTTCGGACCTAGACGTTTCGGCTCCTAGACGTTTCGGCACCGTTATACATTTTTTTAATGTGGCCAGTCACTATGAAATAATTAGGCATTTTAGTGTATTTTAAGGTAGTTAAATAAGGAGAAATTGTCTATAGATATAAACATGTAAATATATAACACCGGTTTTTTTTTTAAATTGCCAATCACTATGAATTAATTAGTAATTACATCACCTATATCAGTAAGGAATATTAAAATGGTAATATTAAAATGAATAACACATGTAACATATATTTTAATATAGTTTTTATTTTGCATCTCATTAATTTAATCAGAATAACAACAACAACAATTTAACTCCATTAATTTTGTTACACCAAATATGTGTAGTTCATGTTTTATCACTAAGCATAGTTCACACACAGTAAGGATGTTAAGTCCTCAACACTATCAATGGTATCCATAGGTGGCGCGTACATCCTTCCAATTTCTCGCAGGAATTCAGAAGTTGAAACTTCCTTGGCCTCATACTGTTCCCATAGCGTCGCCGTTTTTCCCTGCATGCGTTTGTATGTGACCCTCTGAAACCTGCAAAGTGCCTGCTCACAAACAAGCTGCACCTACACGCCAACTAGGTTAGCTTCTCTTCGCAGGAGTGGAACCAGCAGATAGAAGTGATGCTGCGCTCGTACAGCTTTCCCGTTCAGTCTCCTGTGCCACTCTGAAGTAGAAATTATTGTTTAAAGCTGTGCATGTATTCAGCATAAAAACAGGCGTGTAAAATAACTAATAACAATACATTGCAAACCGGGGCGTCTATTAAATAATGTATAAATTGAATATTGGGTAAAATTAGCAAGTACGCATTGTATTATATATATATAGAGGTTGCTATATTCTATGTTTGGACAATACAATTTACATATATTAAAAATTGCTGTAAGCATTTTATACTGTTTAGGTTGTTCGGGTAATGAAGTATACAATAATGTCAGTTTTTCGTACGGACTGATTGGTTGAACACAGACCACTGTCTGTAGGACCAGGTGGAATTCTTCATCCAGGTACTGAAACAGTCGCTGGAGTTCCGTTGTAGTGGCCATCTGAGACAGGATGTCAAACGCTCCCTGTATGTGAGCTGGTGGTAGGAACGGTAGAGCCATGATCTTTCTGATGTAGTCGTAGACGCCTTTCCTCTCGTTGTAGGTGGTTTTAAGACCTAGCGATGCGACCTTCCTCATCACGGCTTGTCCCCAATGGAAGGCACATTCCTTGGTATTAGCGGCAGGATACACATCGTGAATAGCTCCCCAGGCAGCTGAAGAATAAACATTTTGAATTTTGATATTTTAAACAGTTTCCTGTTAATACTGAAAGAAATCGAAAGCGTCTATGAGATATCATTTCGTCTAATATTTATGTGTAATTTAAACTACATATACATAATGATATGCAAATACTCTTTACGTTTAGTTCAGCTACGTGAGCTTACCTTGTTCAAAATCCAAAACTATTCCTTCGAGCTGGTGGCCACCAAGAACTTCGTTCAGCTTGTTAAATACCTGAGGAAAAATAATTTCTCTTTACTTTTAAATATACAAACATGAAAATATAAAAACATGAAAAAAAGCCGATGCAAAGTTTAGGAAATTGTATTACTTATATTTAAAATAGTTGGAAGACTGTGTGTGTGTGTGTGTGTGTGTGTGTGTGTGTGTGTGTTTGTGTAATTGTGTGTGTGTGTGTGTGTGTGTGTGAAAGAGAGAGAGAGAGAGATTACTTACGGCGACGTAATCAACCTTTCTTTTCCTTGACATCAATACGAAGACAAGCGGTACTTGCTTCATGCAGCCGTCCTTCTGGATGAACGCGTGGATGGTGAACAGCTGTTCGAATGGCTTAAGTCGGACCTTCAAGGTCCCATCCAAATACCACCTGTGTATTTACAATTATGCAGAATTTTACGGGTACTGCGGTATACTCGTAATTGTGTATTGCACATGCCAATCAGCAAATATTTCAGTACGTAAAACACATAGATGTTGGGCTTTATTAAATTAAAACTTTAAATTGATTTATATATACTCACGGTCAATGAAAACGCACCACAAAATCAAAGTTAAATTTTAGGTATTTTAGATAAAATATTGGTTTTATTAAATGCACGTGCATTTCCAAGTTTCATCAGTTACATCGTACAAAGAAATAATTTCCCCAAAAACATTGAAAAACAGTGAAACCAATTGGAATTTATTCCGAGACAGATTAATAAGGTTGAATTTTAGTGGAACAGTTTTCTTTTCATTATTATCCATAGTAAACAGTTAGTTAACACGATTCAATCTTTAAAAAAAGAAAATATTGATTCGAAAATATGACTAGGCGCTACTATAAATTGTAATTAGATACTTACCTGTTTTGCAAGTTCGATGTTGTCAGCCACCACAATTGTCACATGTTACGGCATGCTGACGAGGACGGACCTCGCAGCTGCATGAAATACATAGAGCTCCAAGGCTGGAATTCATTTCAATAAATTTCACTTAAAACACTTTTCAAAGTTCGCAGGAAAACATTTATCCAGATTCACAATTCTTTTTATCAAAGTTCACAATAAATAAAAAATCACTCTTCTTTACAAACAGTCGAGTCACTTATAATGAAAATATTAAACGACATCTCCGTTATAAGTACAGATTCCGAACGGCACATCAAAGACATAAGTGTGAACAGTTTTATCATTTAAATTGTCTTAAAATAAACTCTATCTTTACATTGCATTAAAACGGTGAATAACATTAGCCTTTATAAGCCATTATAGGGAGGAATAAACCGACGTTAAACAATGAATGTGCGAAAATAAATGTGCTCAATAATTTTTTTAATTTAATTTAATTATGGTCACCTTTAAACAAAGCCCAATATTATTAACACCTTTATAGGACACCCCCACCCCCCCCCTCCCACCCCCACCACCCCCATTCATATTCATTTTGTCATTTTTTGTTCATGCTCATTAGAGGTCTTCATCATGACCCCTGCATTGTTTCAGGTGCCATCTCGCTCACATCACTAAGAGCAGTGGCAGAAAAACAATAACGTGGCTCCAGCGTAAATGGAGATTCTACAATAGAATGTGCAGCAACTTTGCAGTTCAGGGTGAGAAGGTTCTAGGCCCATTTTCCATATTTTATCTCGATGTACATGGAAGATGAGCCTGGCATGTTCATGCCTTTTAGGCGCCATATAACCTTTTCATGTGTTGGTGCGCCTTAAAACCCCAATTCAATTCAATTCATTAGTTTTTTGTTGTTGTGATTTTCGGACAATCTCTTTGATCAACTAATCGAAGGTGGAAAGCCGAAACTGAATAAATATCTGCTTTATATCGTTAGTTTTATTTTTAATAATTGTGCTTTCCTTGCTAAACTTACATTAAATATGTATATTTAAAAAATATTGCCGATAATAATGAATAAAAAGTTGTTTAATTAGTTTGTATAGCATTTATTTATAATATTGAACATGTTTGCTTCAAATTGTTTTTTTTTCAATATGAAGATGAAGCAAAATGCACATATTTGGGTCTTACGCTGTAACGTGAACACCTATGGAATATTAATATGATAATAATATCGGCTTTAGGAAAAGAAGATCGTGCGAGACACAACTTGTCAACACCATCCATGACCTTGCGGCAGGCCTGAACAACAAACAACAGATAGACGCCATTCTGTTGGACTTCTCGAAAGCCTTCGACAAAGTCGCCCAAGAACGTCTTGCAGTAAAGCTCCACCACTACGGTATCCGGGATAAGACTCTAGGATGGATAAAGAGCTTTCTTGCTGACAGAAAACAACAGGTGGTCCTAGACGGTAAAACATCATCTGCTGCACCAGTCTCGTCAGGAGTTCCTCAAGGCACTGTTCTCGGCCCTCTCTTGTTCTTGATTTACATCAATGACCTACCAAACAGAGTCACATCTACTGAACGCCTGTTCGCAGATGATTGCCTACTGTACCGCATCATCAACTCGGACAGTGATACGACGGCACTCCAAGATGACCTCAACAAACTACAAGAGTGGGAGCACGAATGGCAGATGATGTTCAACCCCGATAAATGTGAAATGATTCGTATCACCAACAAACGTAAAGTCGTCGCTGGGACTTACACCATCCATGGCCATACTCTACAACAGACTAATTAGGCAAAATACCTGGATGACACTATAGACAGCACACTATCTTGGAATAACAATATAGACGCAACAGCCAAGAAGGCAAACAACACCACTGCCTTTCTACGACGTAACCTGTCAATTTGCCCGAAGGACGTCAAGGCCACATGTTACAAGTCGCTAGTCAGACCCCAGCTAGAGTATGCAGCCACTTTTTGGGATCCCCATACAAAATCTAATATCAACAAGCTGGAGAACGTCCAACGAAGAGCAGCACGCTTCTGTCACAGTGACTACCGCCGCACAAGCAGCGTGACAGACATGCTACAGGACTTGAATTGGGATCAACTACAAGCCCGTCGCCAACAAGCCAGAGCTGCCATGATGTACAGAATCGTCAACCATCTTGTGGATATCCAAATCAACCTACTCATACCTGCCGGAGTCCATACAAGAGGCCATGCCAACAGGTTCTTAGTACCTTTTACCAGCATCAATGCCTACAAGTACTCGTTCTACCCAGCCGGAATCCGCATCTGGAACAGCCTGCCGGCCGAGGTCATCACTGCACCATCCCTTGAGGTCTTCAAGACCCGGATGGCCGCACCATAGACCCATGGCAACATGTTTTTATCCTGTTTTTAACTGCACCTTGAACTTTCCATCACTCATGTAAATATTCACCGTTGTGCGAAGATGTTCCAGAGGAACCCAGGACAGTACTGGAAGAAGAAGAAGAATATAGATGAACATGTTACAATCCAGGTCAAACAACTAATCATGTTTTTTTTATTATTTGGGTTACATATAATGGCATTATTTATTGTATTCCATAGTAATAAATACATCAGTAAAACAGAATAAAAACATTAAAACACAGTAAAAAAGAAATTATTTCTTAATTCTTCATTTAATCATCCTTTATTTAAACATCTTTCAGTCAACATCTTGCGTCGGAAATTGAACTATTCTTCATTTAGTCATCCTTGATTCATCTTGCCTAAAGCTGAAATAACATAGTAATAAGTTATTTATTTATATATATATATATTATTTTTAAATGATATCATAATAACAAATACTTAAATCAACAGTATTAAAAGGGTGCTGAAACGTCTAGGTTAAAAAATAAAATAGGTGCCGTAAAGGTTTGGTGCCGAAACGTCTAGGGGCCGAAACGTCTAGGTGCCGAAACGGTTTGGTGCCGAAACGACCTGATACCTTTTTCAATATGGTAGGTGGAATTGTTCATGCATTCCTAAAAACTGGGTGAATTTATAGAGAGCTGTTTATTTATCAATAATTCTATTAAACAATGATCTGTATAATGTTTATATTACTTGTGTTTGACTTTTACATATTATGATATTAACTTTAAACTTTAACTGGTACTGGATTACTAAATCGAGGTGTTAGATGCGTTATAACTTCTTCAAGATTGCCGTGTATACCTTTAACTCGTAAATTTGAAGGTATATTGTATGGTTGTTATAGTATATAACTATAGTGCCTTTAATAAGATGTAACAGTGACTTTTCGATTATTTTACCATATTGGGGTTTCCTTCCTACAATTATTGCAATATATATTGAAAACAGAATTGAATTTCTGACAAGAGGTGACATTTATAGGCCCCCGCTATTTCTTGGCGAGGGGGCATTAAGGGTAGGCTTGTCAGTCAGTCTTGAACATTGTTTATGTAGTCTCTCCTCCCAACATTTTCATGGATTGTTGTGTCACATGCGTACCCGCGTTAAAAAGTAGTTGGCCTATGTTTAAGAACCTTCACATGCATATTCATCTTACCTCAAGAAATGTTGTTACACATGTCCAATAGCTCTGACTTACATTTTAAAACTTTAACCAGCAGCAAAACCTTGGTAACAAGCAAAATGCGGATCAGGAAAGGTTGGAGAGCAGGACCTTATTCCAATGGTAACATCACACAGATAAAAGCACTTTACATAGTTTTGTATAGCGTAGCACCCGTAATAGTCCATGCATAGTAATAAAGACAAGACCAAACTCATGCTATGTTGTAACTATAGACTCCTTCTATATAACTTATAATTTAAAAGGTATAAATGCACTCAAAGAACTGAGTAAAACTGCCAGTAACTAAATTCAAAACGGCAACATTCGAATACTGTTTAGGTCTGTTTTACACATTTGCCGTACACATTAAAATAAAGCCAACGTCTAGAAAAGTGTATTCTTGTGTTCTGCCTAGGATCTTAGTCAATACTGTTTAAAATAGTTGTTAGTGTTTTTCTAAAACTAACGGGGCTTTTGAAAAGTAATGGGTAAAAATCAAGTTTGAATTACATATTAATGTCTTCTCCTTTGGTAAATTAAAGTTAGGCATACTAGTAATACGTGGCTGTAATTTGCCAGTGTACAATAATGATAAAACGTGAATAATTCAGGTGGCTAGAGGTATTTCTTGATTTGAAAATCCTTTGTTTTATATTAAAGAAATATAAAACGATCGGACAGGGAAATAGCATTCAAGGAGGACAGTCAACTGTCATACAATCCCTGTAGGATGTAAAAATAACAATATTGATTGGATGTATGGGGAGACTTTTTAAGTTGAATTATGTTTTACGGCGCACTAATGCAAAAACGTTATTTGGCGCAAATAGAAAGCAATAGTCCATGCCTACCCTCCATTTACATCGAGATAAAACATAATGAATGAATGAATGAATGAATGGTGTTTTACGGCACGTCGACACAAAAATATTGTTCTCAAAAACTGATGAAAGAAGAAGAAATGAAGTAGTAAATAAAAATTGATGTAAATATATAAAGATAAAACTATTTACAAAAAGGGATGATATGGTAGTAAAGTAAGCTATGTATAAAATTAAAGTAGATCAACATATGTACGAGTGTATAAACAAGTAAATATATATAAGAACATATTATAATGATTTATGAAGTCTGATTATTATAATGATTTATATAGTCTGATTTCTTTCAGGAAATCTGAAACAAGACTAAAATCTATAGTATCAAATAACTCTTTCATAGATTAACATTGTAGTACCTTTGACGCATAGGATCGAAATCTACACATTCCAACAATATGTGTTAACGGTGCAAAGCAGGGTATACATTCTGGTAATTGCACACCTTGTAATAAATATCAATGATTATAACAAAACATAAAAGTAGAATGAACCTTCTCATCTTCAGAACTATGCAGAGTTGCTGTAAAATCTAAGACACGCCAATTTTCGATGAAGTTGCGATTACTTTGTTTTAAAATTACAATCTTCTTATTAGAACGTATATGGTGTTTACTGTTCACTTTAACGACATGGAAAGATCCTTGTTTTGAAAACATAACAATATTGCTGTGTGTCCCTTTAATCCTATTTCGTATCCTATAAACGCTGTCTTTCGTACTAACAGCTATCGATGCAGATCCTAACTGTTAGTACGGCGATCCCATCTACTTCGTAGCGTACAGTAACAAAAGTGTAGATAGTTTCTAAATGCTTTAGTTTAAGTAGTTGGTTTTTGTTTAGCACGTGTATATATTGATATGATTTGCACATCCTCCATACAGTTTTTGCAATTGTCTTTCACAATTTTTATAATTTCATGATTTTATACATAACTTCTACAAATAATGAAAATGAAATGGAATAACTGAAAACAAATGACACAATTTACGATGCTGAAAAGATAGGAATATTTGTCCTCACAATTGTTGAACTGTCATGATAAACCACGCAAAATAAACTCCGTTAATGTGTGTTTACACATTTCATTGATCCTAGCTTTCGTCCTATGCACTAACCTGTTTCCGCAATGTACAGATTCCCCAAGAGAGTAATAACAAAGGAAAACAAACAACAAACGAAACTGATCTTAAGTAATGTTCGTAAATGAAAATACAATTTTATCTGATCTGAAGCTCAACTGAATATCATGGTACATAACTCCGATACTGTCATCGAGGAACATCGTAAACTTTAATGTATCTGAATTGATAATAACATCTCTATAGTCTTTCAAAAGGAAAGTTATTTAAATATTAAATAAAAAATAACTATTTTTTTGGCAAATTTTAAACTCTTGTTCTTCTTCAAGAAATAAGGAAATATAACTATCAAGTAAAATTGTTAAAATGGCTGACGCTATGATAAAAATACCATAACGATGTCACGTCATTTATATTATGACTTTATGGCAAATGACGTTACGTTGTTTCCCGAAACACTCCTTTGACTTTATCACAAAACTATTTCATGAACAGTAAACACTTACTTTCATAGAAGTATGAAATTCAATTAAAAAGTGTCTGTCAGTATTCTATAAAGATTAGAAATAATAAAAACTATGTAAATCCATTTCATAAATTAGTAATACAAAAAAATAATTATGTTTTTCATAATTATTCACTAATTCATGTAAGTCAATAGTTTATCTTGATGCTGCAGTCTCTGGTAACTTTACTTGGTTTCTCTACAAAAGAAGGAATATTAATAATGAAAATTATTAAAAGTGATCAATTATATCATATTAAGCTAAGGTTAAATGCAAAATATTATACCTCTTGCTCATGTAGTTTCAGAGAAGACGTTTTAAAGATTGTTCGATATAACATAGTATTCTATTACCCCTAGGATGGGACCAGAGTTCACCCCAGAGTCACCATCTGAACAAAACTGGTTAAGGACCGTAATCTTATGCTACATGCAATATATGAGAGCTCTTTACTACTGGCCCCGCAGGTGACATTGAGAAAAAATAATTTAAAGCGTTAGCATGCTCTACTATAGCGTGCGAACGCTCTAGCTACAGCGTGCGAACGCTCTATTCGAGCGTGCTAACGCTGTAGTACAGTGTGCGAACGCTCTATCTACAGCGTGCGAACGCTCTAGTCGAGCGTGCTAACGCTGTAGTACAGTGTGCGAGCGTTCGCATGCTGTAGCTAGAACGTTCGCACGCTGTAGTAGAGCGTGCGACAGAAAGATAGTGACATAATTACAAAGATCATGGCATTAAAGAAACTAACCCGCCAATAATGGCAAAAGTACACTACAAAACCGTTTACTAAAACTATCCAGGTGTTCAGGTCACATATTGAGGTATATTTGCCGATTAAAAAAATATAGATTCATTCAAGGGTTCTTTAAATACTCGTGATTACATATGCGTAAAATGAATTATGAGTACTCTTAATTCGACGCTCCAGTTTTGGGGTTTATTCTGTCTGGTTAATATAGAGTTAAAGATTCTCAAAATATGTAAGGTATATATAGAGGATCTTACATGATTACTCATCCATTACTGAATTTATTAAACGAGTTGGCAAGATGATATAATGCGAGGCTCTTGCCGAGCATTATATAATTTTTGCTAAAGAGTTTAATAAATTCAATAATGAATAAGAACGAATGTTAGATTCTATTTATTACATAACTTATAACGTCACACTACGTTAGAAAACGTATATTAACGTGACGTCCATGACGTCATTAACGTATGTTATACCTCTAGTTGAATATCGAAAATATTGAATGGTGTTATTAAGCTAATAGTAAATGCATAATTTTAAACCTATAGCTCTTGTAGCTTCAGAGAGGAAGATTTTTTAAAGAGTTTCCTATACAACTCCATGTAAAAATGTGACTCCAGGGGCGGGGCCAGATTTGACCAGAGAGTCACGATTTGAACAAAGTTGGTAGAGGACCATATGCTGATGCTGCATGAATTATTCATAGGGACAACGTTTATAATCTATAGGTTGGCGATCATTAATAAAGAAAAACTGTCAAAATCTATTCAGTGGTTCTTGAGAGGAAGATGTGTTAATGTTTTGACCGTATATGGTAATGGCGACCATCTTGTCTTAGATGTCGCTTTGACCTAATTTGTACAACTTCAAAATGCACTGACCTCAGTATCATCCACGTAAAGTATGAACAAATTGGTCAAGCGGTTTCTGAGGAGAAGAAATTTTCCCTATATAAGTCTTTGCAAAACATGCAACATTTCTAACTACACATTTTGGACCACCGGGGCGCAGCCATTTGTGACCCAGGAAACTTCATTTGTAAAACTGGTATAGTCCAGGAGTGTCAAAATAACTGTAACTGTAAACTGTCAAAATATGTTCAGTGTTTTTTGAGAAGAACATTGTTTAAAGTTTTGTCCATATGTGGTAATGGTTTTGACCATAAGTGGTAATGGTGGTCAAGATATCTTGGCTGTCGTATTGACCTAATGTTATACAACAGTGAAAGATTGAAAGACAATGACCTTAGTATTATCCATATAAAATTTGGTCAAAATTGGCCAAACGGATTTTGAGGAGGTCGTTTATGCCGGACGGACGGACGTCGAATGACGGATGAAGAGTGATGCCAATAGCTCATCTTTAAGCCTTGGGCTCAGGTGAGCTAACATAAAGACGTAGCAGAGTCTGTTCATGAGAGGTAATATTAGGTACAACACCTCTAACGGCTCCTAGCACCGTTTTAAGCAATATTCTGTTTTAAAGCTACCCTGGTTGCACTCGAAAATCCCAAAGGACCAGTAGGTAATAACACTGATTCGTAGTCGGAGCGACATTTAATAGTCTTCACACACCACTTAACAAACACAAGTGTGAGTGTCAATTATCAATAATAATAAGTTTGACAAAAAATATGTTTTTGCCTAGATATGTTAAACTTCGAAAGTTAGCAATGGTATATGTGAGAAATAGTTTTAGAAGAATGAAAACTTAATTTGGCAATCGTAACATAAAAGATAAGTCTTTACATCTGGTGTCATAGATAAATTAATATTGTTGCGTCTGTTATTTAAGAAATAATGATTAATGAAATGTGGTTCTACGTCCATTTAACCCATTATATCAGGTTATACCGTGACAGCAACCTCAGAGGGAGATGATATTTAAAAAAATCTACATATAATATAAATGGTATATAAAATAGGATTTGTGTTAAAGATGAATGGCCATCCTTTTTGTAGTATTATCAATTAACAAATTTAACTCGTATCATCTGAACATTTCTTGATAGTCTCGGAGAGAAACATATATTGAAAACCGCTACGAAGTTGTATGTAAAAAACAATAATTATTTGCATGACGTAGATACTACTTTTACCACTGGGTGACTGCACGGGGAAATTAGGTAAATCTGAATTGTATAGCTGCACAACTATTGCCAGATAATTGATAAATACATTTACCTGTGGATTAATTTACCTGTTCAACGTTTTCGACGTCATCAAATAAAATCTTATTGTCGCTTTTCACAGATATTGCAATGTATGAATTGTAAATATCTATTGTTGCGTATTGATTTCGATTTAAATAAACATAAACATGTTCTTGAAGCAAAACATGGCCGGAGAACTTTAACAAATGTAAGATATTGATAGAAACAAAAAAGGGGTGGTGGTGGGGGTGGGGTCGAATAAGCTATGAGTAATCAATGTTTTATTTTACATGTTTCGTTCGAATTTTTATCTACTTTTATAATATTTTCTTTCTTCAGATTGCCTTGACAACGAAAGGGTATTCTCTGAAGTCGGATCCAATGCTACTTTCTTTGCCTTGAAGATACAAACTGACCATATATTCCGTCTCCTATTTCTACACGAAACTGTCAGATTATTAGCCATACATCCAGTAGGAGGCTCTGATCCACACATATTAGAATACAATACGAGAGAGAGATTCGTTGTGTTTGGACATTTGGAAAGAGTATCAGAGACTCCTGGAAATTTAACAATTATTCTACAGAATGTGACGGACACGGACAACGGAGCGTATATATTGGAAGATGATTTTGAATTATCCAATATTTATTGTTGGACTTTGTTTGTTTTAAGTAAGTATATACAATATAATTCTTTGGTCCAACACATTTAAATAATACAGTTACCTTATTCGGTAAATTAGTTAATTATAGTACAGTTATAGTGTTGATTTATCAATGTTATTATGTACATGTATTACATTGCTACCCTGTGTTTATAGAGGAACAGAAATATGATAATTTATTACATTGTTACTTTTAATCACTTCAAATAGAACTATTGACGCGAAATTTAATTCCCCCTGAAATTGACATTTTACAGTTTAAATGCATACATCGAACAATTTGAAAAACGCTGGTTTTATCCCATGCAAATTGAAGTAATTTTCAAAACCTAGTTGCATATTTGGCACTGAACGCTTATCTGTAGAAATGGTAACAGACGTTTGTTAAGGAATCAATAAAAATAGATAAAAAGGAATCAAAATAAAACGAAATAACATTTTTGGGTGAAAAAAGATGCATTTTTATTGAAATTTCAAAATCTTATTTTGAATTATATTTTGTTGGTGTAAAATGTTCCTAAAAAATACAGAAATACGAAACAGTTTCCATTTTTGAAATGCAATGAGTATTTAAACTTGTACGATGATACAAACTTTAATCTTATTGGAATAAAGAAGGGATGGTCTTTAAATTATTTTGAGGAGCGTATATGTTATAAATAAACAATTTGGTCCTACTGTGTAATACTGAGGGCAGCGTTCGTGGGATTCAACATAATAGTGCATTAGGTTACACATGAGGTATTAAACTATTTATTTGGCATACTTCTCAAAGTTAATTATAAGATATTGATTTGATTGAGTAATTCCCCGAGTTATAAGGCTTCCGAATATTGTGTCAGGTGTTACATTTTACATTTTATAAGCATATGGTGACTTTATATAAGATGCATATACACTAAGTCATACTTTTTATATTCAGAACCCCCAACAACTCCAGTAATTATCTCTTATATTGGCATCCAAGAGAAGTACATAGTCGAAGAAGGTGAAACTGTAACATTTTCTGGCTCACAGTCGTCGTCTACAAGTATTCCTTCAGGATTAAAGGTCAACATGACTTGGTTGGTAGATGGATTTATTGTTTCTTCAAAGGGTACGTATCGAGTGACAGACGACAATATGTTGATTCTTCATACGGATCGACGACTTAATGGCAACAATGTCACGTACAGGGCCACAGAAGAAAGTGGAATGACAAACGAGGTGAACTACACATTCAATATAGCATGTGAGTATGGTTTAAGGACAATTTTGCATGTACCTAAGTTCGTTCATGTCAATAAGATGGAAACCACTGTGTATGAATAACCGTTGACCAAGAGAACAAGTGTATGCTTTACACGGTATATCGCTTTTTCCAACTTATTATCATAACAAAAAAACATTAAATGCAACAATATTATTAACATTATTATGCTTTCTTGTAATTAAATTTACGGTTTATCTACCCATGAGTACTTGTTTGCAATGGACCTTTGTAAAAGTAGCGACGAACTTTGTTTAGATCAGTTCAGATGGTTCTTTCAACTTTCAGTGGGTGGTGGGGATAGGGGTGGAATGCTTGACAATAGTTCCGAACCAATCAGTCTTCAGTTAAATGCATAAGTTGTTGTATTGCGAATGTTATAGGCATACCTTCATTACAACGACATTCAGTTCAGGATTTACTGTAATGAGGTAATTGTGGTCGTTCATTGTTGGTTACTTAGCTATTCTAAAGCCTGCTATTGAACTAGTTCCATTATATTATGGCAGGTGATATTAGTGGATATTGGTCGAATCATTTATAACTTGAGTTATTTAAAAGAATATATAGCTGCCGTAGTTCGTCCGAAGGTTGTCTGTCCTTGGTTGTTCGCAAATATTTCTCCCTATATATAATTCTGCTTTGTGAACGTGAATCTCTGAAATATCAAATGTCGAAAGTTGCCGTTGTGAGTTCAAATTATCTACCTTTAATATATACCATTTACTGAATTCACAGTATCCTAGTGATCCGGCACCTTTCATTGTCACTGTCTTAATATAGCGTGTGTGTGGTTGAATCCTTAAATGTGATCCCACTCATATGAGCTATACTTGTATGTATGTATGCGTGTATAGTTAATTGTGCCTCCAGACGAGTGTGTTATGATGTAGAGATAAGTATATCAGCGTGTGTTTCAGCTAACCTTTTTAGGAAGTGAATGTATATATATATATACCTCACCAAAGAAGACATCCGAGGTTTTTTTACCAGAATGCTGTTTTAAAGGTGATTCTCTGTCGTACACCAACTAAGATTTAAAGAGAAAATAAATGCATCGTGTGCAATAGAAATTGTGCCTAAATATATAAAAACGGTTGCTGTACGCTGCATCAAAATACACTTAAAATACGATTTTGTTGTTTATTAATGAGTACCATACTTCAGAACAGGGCATATGTGGTATAGAATATAGTATATCTAGAACCTAAGACGTTAAACGGTATCACCAGGAAAGATATGGTGCACATATAGGGTTTAAAGAATGACGAACTAATTGAGATTTAACAAATCTTCATTACAGGATTGTTAGTAGGCTAAATGTGTAACATCCTATATAACACAGGACAAGTAATAATTATGAGTCGTTTTTTATTCTTAGACGGTCCTGATCCGTATTTGATCCTTAAACCAGACACCAGTGTGTACTTTGTTACGGAAGGTGATGATATTAGTACAGTGGCATGTACTGCCACGTGCTTCCCACCATGTATAACCATTTGGACATCCGATAAACTTTCCGAAAACATTACCGGAAGACAGCTGAATCTCGGCAAAGCAACCGTTGCTCTGTCAGGTGATTACTCATGCATGGCAACAAGAAACGGAACTTATAAAACTGCGAAAAGAACCATAACTGTTGAAGTTAAAGTAAAAGGTAACTATTTATTTAATACGGCTAAGCTGAGTATGAGAAAATGCGTTTGATTTTATTGTTGATGATATTGAAATGTATTCTTGAAATAAGTATGTGATTCTTATTGTTTACGAGAACAGAGCAATACTGTCCTAAACACACTTAGTACACTTGATATTAAATGAAATTAGAACTCTATAGCTAAATACAAAAAAACAAAGCACAGCACCAATATAGTGGCCAACGTGAATAATTACACCTACCGACATATAGCTAAATGGTTGGCTGACGTTGAGTTGCCGAGTAAATGTTCAATGTTACTTTCACATTATTTAAATACCACCGTACGCGTCCTAAGATCATTTTCTGCGTTGATGAATTATGATATATATTTCCCCAGAAACGGTCGATAATACATCCGTAATAGTCCTCGGCTCCCTCCTTGGTATTACTATCGTTGGTCTGGTTGCATTGACTGTGTTTGTGTTGCGGCGGCAGATGTCATCATGTATACAAGGAGTAAAAGGTGATTATGATATCATTACTAGTGGTGGGTGGGGCGGGGGTGTAGGGGGGGGGGAGGGGGGGGGTAGACATTCGTTTTAATAGAGGGTTTTTTCATGACATCATTTATTATGTTACCCTCTCAATACGATATCCAACATAATACACATACACTGCTGTATATTGGCCTCTGTAAGTAATGAATTGTTGGTCCGAAATCATTGACCGTTTCAATATAATAGTATAATATTCATTGGGATATAGCCATTATTAGTTATTGTGTTTGTTACTGACCCCCTACAGAAATATGTGGGGTCAGTGAGATTTATAGGGGGCGAGGCGATAGCCGAGTCCCCCTAAAAATCTGACTGACCCCACATATTTCTGTAGGGGTCAATAACAAATCCAATAACTGATTTATTGCATCGACCACCTTTTTAAGTCAAACGCCGATATTTAACCCATTTTAATGGAGCGTCAACTTTATTGAGACGTTCGCGCAATGTTTGCTGTCATGACGTTGACGTCACGACCGGTACAGCTTAAAAACATAATTAAATTTACTTATTATGAATCGGAATTGTAGTCCATATTGTTTTAGTGACCCTCTATGAAATCTACTGACCCACAATAAAATAATAGAGGGTCACCATGTGACCGCTCTAATCCAATGAAATTCCTAGGATTTTGTGCGAAGTGCAATAAATTACATTATTATGTTACGAATATATACTATTAAAATACTTATAACGCTTGAATTATATTTAGGTCGATATTCCAATGTTCGTTTTAAAATCTATCTTCTGTATATAATTTAAATACCATGCATGCGATTAATATTTCCAAGGACACTTGACGGATCGTACATGTAAGTATTATTTCTACAAATTTGTTAACATCACCTTAGATTCCAATGTGTTATATTTAGGACGAAAGTCGAACACAGATAAAGCCATCAACTCGAGGGTGAGAACCACAACTCCACAAGGAATCAGGTAAGAACGAGTTTTTATAAGCACAACATGTAATATCACATACTTGAGAGGGTTATAGTAAGAATGTTCACCACGCGAATCTAATTATCGCCCGGGGCGAAACCGAGGGTGATAATCTTTTTCCGAAATCCCCTATTATACCGAAATCCGTCGCGCCAAAATATGGTAAATTTTCAGTACTCTTCACCTTTTTCCAAAACGTTGCTACGGAAGTTATCTATTTGGATTAGAAATAACTTATCTAAAAAAATGAGTGGTAGTTTATTGAAGTTGTTATTAGTTAGAAATAGCAATTTCAACATTACTGAGCCGATGACGTCACCGAAACAGTGCACACCAAAGCTGCAATGAGGTATTTAGTATCCCACTTCGATTTACTATTACCTTGCAATAGGACCTCTGCAGATGGTAAGGAATTGTAGTAAGATAAGTTAATGCCGTTCTTTTTTTTAGATCTTACTTGTATATCATACTGGCGTTGTATTAATCGTACAATATTTGGCCACTACGGAAGTACGATATCTGTATATGATTGATCTGGGGTATATGATTGATGTCAGTTGTTATACCATTCCTTCGTGATTTCGATTAGGCATGGAGACGTACATCTACATCATTTTAATTAATATCTACACCATGATGTTGATGATATCCGGTAAATAATTGCTTTTTCAAAAACATGCGTTTTTTATTTCGAGCAATACGCTTTATCCCGATTACAGCAACTATTTATTCCATTTTATCACAGCAATGATGTTGCCATGGACACGTACACAGACCTACAGAGTGACAGTCGAGATGTTCATGTAGAAACTATTTATGACCCAATAGAAACAGGTAAATCAGAGTCATATGTGCACGCGCCTTTAATACATTTTAGACAAACAATGTTTTCTTTTAAACTTCTAAACCTCAGACCCTAACTATTTGTTTCGGGATGTGCAATTTCTACTTTACTTACCATTAGACGGAGGTCACTGAAATTGGTGTAATTCAAAACATTAAAGAACAAAGTATAGTAACTTCACTTAGGAACGCTGAGTTTTAAATGTTTTAAAAGTAAAAATAATGTTTTCAACATATTATTTGCCTTTATTTAGTTATTTACAGATCCTTAGTTAGGTGATATATTAATGCAATCGCATAATATTATTCATTCAAATAGACAAAAAGACAAGTTGTTTTAACAGCTCGCCTTTGTCAATTTCAGGAGTAATACAGACTGGCCAGTTAACTTACGAAAACACAAGCCTTCCAAAGTTGAAATATGAGCCATGATAGAGCTGAGACACATTAATAAGAAGAAAGCTGCGCGTGAAGGATATGAACTAGAAATCACTTACATCTAAAATGTCAAACATCTGACTTGAAATGAACCGTAATTACTACCGTTGATCGCTTAGTGAGCATTTAAGCATTTATAATCATTTAAGAACTGAAATATATCAATGACACTTGCCAAACCATTAAAAACAAGCTGTCTACACATATAAATGTTTCTATATATATACACTAATTTGCCTAAAAATTATTATTTTACATTTTTAAATCAAAACGTAAACCATGACAAATTATTATTATAGCTGCGAATGTAGTGTGCATATGTACAATTACTTTGGTGTAGTTTTAATTATTTGTCTTTAGTTTCAGAGATGGCTAAAACAATTCGCGCTATCTGCGGAGATAAAAGCCTATATCGTGTTCATGTTCTGTTTGAAATTGAGCTATCCTACGTGTTAGATACGTATACTAGTATGCTGTTGTAATTTAAACCATGCATACATGTAGTTTAAACCGCACATATAGGTTCTGTCATAATGCAATGTTGTCGACTCTACTAGCCAAAGGCCAGCTGATGCGATGGTGTATTGTCTTTCGTCGTCGTCCGTCTGATTTTTCACCTAATGTGAATTGAAAGTGCATATCTCGGAAGAGTTCAACAAGCTAAATCAAAGCATGCGTTACATAGTTATCGCCTTTGATTATTGATTATTGAAATATAAAATAAAAATGTTAGCTAGTGAAAGCGATTACTTGGGTTAAATGTTTTTTGTATTTATTAATTATGATTTAGATGTTGTTAACAATAAAATGACGGACGATGTCAACTCTTAGCAAATGATATGAATGCAACTTAGTTATTGCCCTTCACCGTTCATTATGAGTTGATAAGATAATTTGAGATGGTTAATGCATATTGGATTTTAATTGCATTTAAGTTAAAATGTTATTTCAATGCGATCTCTAGGAATCTTTATGTGAGGAAGCTATCCAGGTGGCTTGCGGAATGTCGGTGGTTCTACTCACGAAAATTGTCCGGAGGGGCACCTGAGCTCTTCCTCAAGCAATGAAAGCTGGAAAAAGTCACCATATGACATAAGCTTGTTGGTGCGAGGACGCTATACAGCTGCCTTTTGGTGCGACTATAAGATCTAATTTAATCAATTCAATGCGGTCTTGAATCGTCCTCGATAATGTACAAAAAGTGTAGCGTATAGATATGCATATACTTAAGTAAATAGTATCTGACTTTCATCAAATGTGTTTTCAAAACCGACACTGACTTGACATTGCTATGCCACAATAGTGATTTTCAGTTTATTTAAACAATAATAAATATTAACTCATATTTTGATTTCTTTTAGCTCAGATAGGCATATATTTTGATGACATCTATTGTGTTGCATAAAAAAATCGGTTTTATAATTGCAATGTCATCAATGTCATTCCACTGTCTTCTCCTGATCATAACTCCTGAAATGCTTGGAATTTTGGAAAGAAATCTGGTTTAAACCCCCAGCGGCCTTGTATTACCACTGACCGTTCCAAGGCATAGCCCTTTTGTCAACCGTTTTGTGTTTGTGATGTTTTATTTTGCCTTTTATTTAGCTTTAAAGTTGTTCTTTGTTGTGTGTGTTTGTGGTTGACTGTCGTCATAGAATGCTACTTTTCCTGTTCGGCTGTTGTATCTACCTTTGATGTGTGTACGGTCTCCGGTATAGCGTAAAAAATGCAGGATTGTATGATCATCATGGTAACGGTTAAAGGTTTTGCAATTTGTGTGATCTTTTAAATGTATACATTTCGTGCTCGATCCATATCTCCTACACTTAAGAGATAATGGGATAACATTAGTTTAATTAGAAAGGTCACCGATGAATATCATTCAATTTTCTTGTACAGTCCGTAACTCCTTAAAGGTAATGTTTGCATGCAGGATCAGTAGACTCGGTCCACTTTCTCTCATTTACAATATTATCCAATAGAGTGTTCTCGTGCACTCTTGGGCATCTTATTTATAATACAAACGATAAGAGAACTTTAACCCAGGCCAGTGCATGTACAGTTGTAATTTAAGTTTGGAAAAAACTATAAATTCTGTACAAAGATCAAGTTCATTAAATCCTTTATTATGATTGGTTAAATGGTGAAGAAAAAGAAAAAACTATTTTTAAATCAGTTGTTTCTTTTGTAAAACTCAGTATTACATTTTGATTGAAAAATTAAGGCAAGAGAATTGTCCCTTTTAGAAAGAAAATAATTGAAAATATAATACATTACCATCGTAAAGGTTCGTTATTGATTATTGTAATGCTGAAAATATGTTCTTACCTTAGTTTCAATGAATATCAGAAATGTTGTTCGTGTTAATATTCCTTATGGTCTAGGGCCTCTCCTTATATAACCGTACGACAACCTAGATGTGGATATGATAGTAACATATGATTGTACATGAAGGCCTCATGTTGATGACTGTTTGTAAGGAAAACAAAATGCCATGTTATAAATTTTGGTTCCGTTTTTTTTCTAAATATAAAATATATATAATTATAATGTATACGCATCTGCATTATTTATGCGTTGTCTTAAAATGTGATGTCGTTTGTGTTGCAAAATGTACAATATATGCTGAGTAAAAAGGGAAGTGTGTCCTCAAATGTGCATAATCAGCCTCGTTTCGAATATTACATGGCTGTAAACAGTTATGTCATGAATGTGTTAAAACATCATAACGTTATGTTTGAGAAGAAGTTACAAGTTTTACATTCATGAGAAATTCCAGAAAACCAGCAGTTAACAAATGACTGTTTTCCCATTAAAAATATTCGACTATTGCTCATAAGTAATGCATACATGTTGTATATTTTAAGTTTTTCTAAATGTGTCATAACACTTTTTTGAATATTTCCAAAAATAGACGTGCACACTTTCTTTTTTGACTCAGTGTACAATATAATTTTACTCCATTGTATTATACACTAGTTGACACTTATAAGTACCCCAGTTATATTTTATTCCGTATCTTTTGACAGATTCATCGAATAAAATTGAAAACAAATACTAGATCTAGTAATCGATTTGCTTAATTGGATTACATTTATTCACCGTTTTAAAGCACGTGTTCAACATTTCAGCGAATTATGATAAAAAACAAATGTTTTAATAGCATTAAAAATCGGAATACTTTTAAATGTCTAGTGTATATATAAAAGGAGAAAAATGTTCCTGTAGAAATCACAGCACCCTAACATTGTACCAAAAACAAAGAGCAATTTAAATATATAATGAAAAGGACAATACATAGCACAAAGAGTGATGAAGACATGGTTACCGACTTAGAACGGTCAGGAGGCAATATGGCCTACTGGTTAGCTTAAAGGCATTTTCTGTAGATTTCCATGCGCAGCATTTTTGGGCGACTTCTCTTCTAAAACTATTGGATGGATTTTCCTAAAAATTTACAGGAATGTTGCTTTTGATGTCTAGTTGTATTTTTTGTCTTTTTTTGTTGTTTTTAATTATTTTTTTTGAATGTTTTTTTATTTGAATATTGTTTTTTTGAATATAAATTTTTTTAATTTTTTTTTTATTGTCTTTATTTAAATAAATTCCTATTATTAGTTACATAAAATAGGAAAAATATAGCGTTTTGTAAAAATTCCAACAAAATTAAAATATTTAAGCATAATGGTAGGGTTCCAAAAAACAATATTAAATCTCAATATGCATGGTGACCTATAATTTTAATTGCATATATTGTCTAAATATATGTCCAAATAAGTGCCTAGGAAGTTTGAACAAATTCTGTTATTAGGAACATAACAAAAAAGGAAAATATACCATTTTTATATAATTTCATACAAAAACTTGTCCTTTTAGGGGTGGGTATAAAAAAAAATTCTAAACAAGCTTGGGGACCTAACATTTTTATTACATATTTTGTTTTGATATATATTAAACTATGTGCTTAGCAATTTTATTAATGGGAACATACAAAAAAAAAGAAATTGTATCATTATGGGCTAATTTCTGCATAAATTGTGGTAATGGTCTCAACAGATTTTGTAAACAGATATAGGTTTTACATAAAGATGAGCTTTAAATGTTATTGTAATTAAATGTTCTTTACTTTAATACAATTTTAGCAGAAATTTGACCAATGAATTAATGATTATACTTCAAAAATGTCTTATGTAGCTATTTCATGGACTTGTTCAACTTTTTGGACAGATTGACATGACGGTGGCATTACAAATTATTTTTTAAAATTTTAACAATCACGGTGACCTACCATTATTTTTGCCTTTTCTGTCTATATATATAACAGACTTACTGTACAAAAAAGTTTAAAGAAAATCTGTTTTGCAGAAAGGACTATAGAAAATGTCTTTAAATCGATGTTGTGTGTACACAACCTAAGTTTCATTAGTTACATAAGTTACATTATATATGTATTTAAGTTGTTTCTGTTAAAAGATTTAAACATGTATGCAATTAAATATAAACATAAGCATTAATGTATCAATATATACGAAGTTGTATATTATTTGTCTATGTGTACTTGTTTAAAAAACGGAATTATTGTGCTAGTAACTTGATTTAGTTTTGTGTTTGTGATGTCGTTTGCATTTTTTATTACTTTTGCCTTTTCGTTTGTCTGTTTGCGTGTTTTTTTTTGTGTTTTGTGGTTGACTGTCGTCCTTGAATGCTGCTTTCCCTGTCCGATATTTTTATCCTTCTGAACATACCTTGCGTGCTGCAAATGTCCGTAAAATTTGGAGTCTGTGAAACTCAATTCAAGAACGGATGTTCTGTTTATGATTAACCATGTGCTGATTTACAAGCTTTGATTGTCGTGAGAGCAATATGACTTTAAGCATTGTATGAATTTATACAGCTGATCTTGTCAACACCCGATATTTATAACCAGAAGTCGATTTAGATATCAGATAAATGAAGTAAGATATTGTTAATATCTCATTTCTCTCACTTAATATGAACGACTTATTAGCTCTACTGGCCAAGGGCCAGCAGAGCTTATGGGATGGCGAGTTGTCCGTCGTCCGTCGTATGTCGTCCGTCCGTCCGTTAACTTTTACCTCGATAAGACGATAGGGCCTTCATTTTTTATCTGATCTTTACCAAACTTAAACATATTGTTAATATCAATGAAAACTCGGGCAGTTCGAAAACGGCCAGATTGGAGGAGTAACAGCAGAGTTATGGCCCTCGATTTAGTTAAAAATGCTATATGTTGCCTCGCTAAGACGATAGGGCCTTCATTTTTCATCCGATCTTTACAAAACTTTACCAGATTGGTAATATCAATGAAATCTCGGAAAAGTTCGAAAACCAGCCAGATCAAACCAGTAACAGCGGAGTTATGGCCCGTGATTTAGTTAAAATGCTATATTTTACTTCGTTAAGATGATAGGGCCTTCATTTTACATCTGATCTTTAACAAACTTTATCAGATTGGTAATATCAATGAAAGACCGGACAAGTTAAAAAACCGGCCAGATTGGATCAATAACAACTGAGTTATGGCCCTTGATTTAGTTAAAAGCCCTATATTTTGCCTCTTTGAGATGATAGGGCCTAAATTGTTCATCCGATCTTTACCAAACTATACCAGATTGTTAATGTCAATGAAAGCTCGGCCAACATTTTAAAAACAGCCAAATCGGACCAGTAACAGCGGAGTTATGGCCCTTGATTTTAGTTAAAAATGCTATAGTTTGCCTCGTTAAGACGATAGGGCATTCATTTTGTATTCGATCTTTACCAAACTTTACTAAATTGATAATGTCAATAATAGTTCGGATGAGTTCAAAAATCAGCCAGATCGGACCAGAAACAGCGGAGTTATGGCCCTTGATTAGTTAAACATTCTATGTTTTGCCTCGTTAACTCTATAGGGCCTTCGTTATTCATCCGATCTTTACCAAACTTTTATCAGATTGTTAATGTCAATGAAACCTCGAACAAGTTCGAAAACCAACCACATCGGACCAGTAACAGCGGAGTTATGGTCCTTGATTTAGTCGATAGGGCCCTAGTTGTTCATCCGATCTTTACCAAACTTTACCAAATTGTTAATGTTAATAAAAGCCCGAATAAGTTCGAAAATCAGCCAGATCGGACCAGTAACATCGGAGTTATGGCCCTTGATTTCATTAAAAATGCTATATTTTGCCTCGTTAAAACGATAGGGCATTTGTTTTCCATTCGATCTTTACCAAACTTTACCAGATTGTTAATGTCAATGAAACCGCAAACAAGTTCGAAAACCAACCAGATCGGACCAGTAACAGCGGAGTTATGGTCCTTGATTTAGTTAAAAAGCTACATTTTGCCTCGTTAAGACGATATGGCCCTTATTGTTCATCCGATCTTTACCAAACTTTACCAGATTGTTAATGTTAATAAAAGCCCAAATAAGTTCGAAAACCAGCCAGATAGGACCAGAAACAGCGGAGTTTTGGCCCTTGATTTTATTAAAAATGCTATAGTTTGCCTTGTTTAGGCGATAGGGCCTTCTTTTCTCATCTGATCTTTACCAAACTTTACCAGATTTTTCTTTTTTTCTTTTATTATTTGTTTCTTTCTTTAAATTTTATTTTTTTATTTTTTTTATTTTTTTTATTTTTTTTTTATTTTTATTTTATTTTTATTTTTATTAAGTTCGAAAATCAGCCAGATCGGACCTGTAACGGCGGAGTTACGTCCGTCGTCCGTCCGTCGGTCGTTAACTTTTGTCTCGTTAAGACGATAGGGCCTTCACCAGATTGTTAATGTCAATGATAGCTCAGACAAGTTCGAAAACCAGCCAGATCGGACCAGTAGCAGCGGAGTTATGGCCCTTGATTTAGTTAAAAATGCTATATTTTGCCTCTTTAAGACGATAGTCACTCGCTTCATGGATGTTATAAGAGCCATATTAGCCAGTAGAGCGTCCACAGGCCCTCTTGGGCCTCTTGTTTTGTTCTCATTTGTTTTTCTGCATTTTTTTAATTTTCAAATTGTATTGTTCTTGCTCTCTGTATATATGTTGCATTCTGTTTCATTTGTATAATTTTCATTAACTTTGAGCAATTAAAGATGTTATCTTTACTTGTTTACTATGATTACTTTTTTTCAGATTATATATATTTTATTATAAATACTACAAAACTGTTAAATTTAACTACACATACCTGTATATCTGTATAGGCATACACGGATAGTAGAATAGGTCATTCATACTCATGAGATAAAACTGCCATCGATTTAAGGAAAAGAAGAACACATCGGAAAAGAATAAAACTGAAAAAATAGAAGAGAAAATCTTATAAAGATCTGGCAGAACTATCTAGCATTCTTCTGTCCATTTCATGATGTGCCCGGTAACTTAATATGAACGTCAATGATAGCTCGGACAAGTTCGAAAACCAGCCAGATCGGACCAGTAGCAGCGGAGTTATGGCCCTTGATTTAGTTAAAAATGCTATATTTTGCCTCTTTAAGACGATAGTCACTCGCTTCATGGATGTTATAAGAGCCATATTAGCCAGTAGAGCGTCCACAGGCCCTCTTGGGCCTCTTGTTTTGTTCTCATTTGTTTTTCTGCATTTTTTTAATTTTCATGTTGTATTGTTCTTTCTTTCTGTATATATGTTCAATTCTGTTTTATTTGTATAATTTTATTAACTTTGAGGAATTAAAGATGTTTATGTTTACTTGTTTACTATGATTACTTTTTCAGATTATATACATTTTATTATAAATACTACAAAACTGTTAAATTTAGCTACACATATCTGTATATCTGTATAGGCATACACGGATAGTAGAATACGTCATTCATACTCATGAGATAAACTGCTATCGATTTAAGGAAAAGAAGATCACATCGGAAAAGAATAAAACTTAAAAAATATATGAAAACAAAAAGAGAAAATCTAGTAAAGATCTGACAGATCTATCGAGCATTCTTCTGTCCATTTCATGATGTGCCCGGAACTCCAGTGTCACGTTAAACCATACAAAGCAACACATGCCTACTTATTGAGCCAAATGTTGAGTTTGTGTGTTTATAATATATAATATATATATGATATATAGTTTATTTCATACAAAAGGCCATAGGCCCATGAGTACACAAATGCTTATTTAACACTATACAAAATATCAATAGGTGGTGATACAGTATACATAGTACCTATTATGAAATGATAAACATGATTCATGTATACTTGTTATAGCACTGAAGCATTCATATACTCCTATTAAATGTAGGTATATACACAGAAATACGAACTAAATATGATTTTTAGAATTTAAGTTGATGAGGAGAATCTTATGTATTATTATACAATAATTCATTACGTAATTTAAAACTTTCAAAAACATACATGCCAAGGTTTCTTTGTATGCGTACATTGTTATTGTTCATAAGTTCAGTAAACTTCAAAATATTAGGATGCTTCCAGTAGTAGGGTTTGATATATGTTAAACGTGTATTCAAATACGAAATGGAATTCATCCTCGAGATTGTTACATAATTGACATGTACGTTCATGTAATGGTAGTTTTTGCGGTTTGTACCATCTCCCCGTCTCCACTTCAAGACGGTGAGATGACACTCGTAATCTGCTTAAAGCACATCTGAATTTTCTTAAATTTACATTTTCTAAATACGGTTGAAAGCGAAATTCTGAAAACAATACGTAACCCTTGCACGGGTTGAGATCACTAATTCTTCATACCAACTTTGAATAAACGTATCTTTTAATCGTTGTTTAAAAATTGACATAAAACCTATTTTATTTCCAACGCCATGGAATAACCAGACATGATTAAAACCAAGTTTATCAAAAATATATTTAATTTACTTTCCTAATTTTGTTTGTTAAGATATTTTGCCATATCATCTAACATCATATTATACACAATGGTTATGTACTTTGTATCATTGCTCTCAACAAACTTAAACCAAAAGTTTATTCTTCTATGAATTATATAATTAATTAGTGACTGTCTTCCTAGTTCACCATAAATAAAAGTCATTCTGCGTCTGTGTTTTTACACCTAATATATTTTTAAAATGATAAATGTGTTTTCTTTATTTCATCTGCTTTCGCAAACCCCCATACCTCATATCAATAGTTCAATATAGGCAATATCAATTTATCAAATAGATTCAACAATAAGTGTATTTCTTTAACTTGAATGTGGCTTTTAATGCTTGCCTACTTTTATATAAGCTGTATTTTGCTTATATTTTGCTGTAGGAAAGTCAATGAACGAGAAAGTCGAAATTCTGCTGATATTTGTTATTTAATATTTCGTTTGTATCTTCATATCACGTATTGTCAAACACTAAGTTAGTTATTGAAAAACTACAACAACATGCATGCAATGTCAAAATGTTCGAAGCGCCAAAGATTAATAATATAATTACACAATTTATGATACTAATTTTCAAATGGATTGTCCAATTTTCATAAACAGGCGGGTAACTGCAGTATTTCAAGTCTAAAACCAAACTGACCTCTCTCGATCATACACAATCCCTAGCATCCAATGATATCCCAACGCAGTGAGAAATTGCTTTGGATTAAAGATACACTTACTGTTTTGGATTAAAGATACACTTGATAATGTGAATTATAGGAAACGTGAACACACAGAAAAGTGAGACTCTCTTCAACCGTGTGCTTCATACAAAAAACTTTTAGAATCACATTTTTATCACTACAATTAAAACATAATTTATATAAGCCATTTCCTTATAAAATAACCATCATTTTCATGGCCTACTTTTAAAAATAAATTTAGATCTATGTTGTGTTATTGTGAAAAATATTTCAGTCAAGAAAACATGCGAAAGAGCAAAATGTCACCTGTTTATCGATCGACTTCATTTTTTTTATTTTGTACCTCGATTTTTATGAAGATTTTAACAGCGAGAAAAAGACAAGAACATGAACGATGAGTTTAATCCTTTCTCTGGCAGTATGTGAATTTTCAAGCAAATTTGAAAAAAGTACTTTTTTCTACCCAAAAAAACGTTTTGGTCACTGCTTTACGCAAGCGTTTCGAACGTTGTTTTTATGTAGTTTTGTTACACGGCATAGAATACGGCATGCAATACATCGGTCAGCTCTGTGTGTGATAAATTCTGAAATTACCTGATATATTGTAGTGAACCGACAGTTGATAAGAGACAAAATATTTATGCTAACATGATATATTTTAAATTCGATTTTTATTGAAAATATTGCAAAAAAATCAATACCGTGTTTCCACGAAAACCACATCCCAAACACAGAATTGTGACGTCACAATGGTTGTAATAGTATAATCATAGGGTGAAAATGTGTACGCGGACAATTTTTTAAATCTTCGTTCGAAAGGACGTGTGTTTTTATTGTTTAGTTTGGTCGAAGAGCCCTTTAAAAAAAGTATCATTGGCTATTATCCTGTCGATCCATCAACCCCCACCCCCACCCCTCACCCCCCAATACCCAGCACATTTTGTTTAAATGGACAAAATTAATCTAGAATGCCTACTATGATTTTAAATGTATTTTAAAAGCCATTTGGATTGTCGACGCAAATATAATATGAACTAGGGCTTTATTGATTTGAACAGCGACCGCAGAGGTAAGTAAGATGGTTGAATGATCCCATTAGACATGCCATCACCATGGCTCCAGCTCCTTAGGTTCAACGCCTTTTCCACTGTGTAACCGATGCCTCTTTTTGGAAATAGTCTGTGAAATAGCATCTTAGAAGAAATCTTGTGTATTAAACCGTGCCAGCGCCTTTACCTCTGTGATACCAAGAACAAATGATTTGCAATCGACCACTTACATGTATGTGTACCCTGCTGCACCCTCCCCCCTCCCCCCTCCCAAAAAAAAACACCACCACCCCACACACGCATACACACACACACTGTTTAAATCATCCTAGTGTGGTTCGGTGTCCATCCCACCCTCACTCCGTTTAACTTATCCTAGTGGGGTTCGGGGTCATGCTACCCGTATTATGTTTTTAATGTTACATTTCCGAGTTAGGCGTAGGGTCTGGCGTACCGTGCTTACGCAGAGCTACGCCAATGACACCGACCATTTTTCATGAAACTATATTAGTACCAGTAGGTAAGGGATGAGCAGAACCCTGCATGTATAGTCTATAGGGTAGATAGGCCCGCGAGGGTAATAACCCTAAACTTAGTATCCTTTCATAGATTTTCTTTTTTCCAATAAAAATCGGATTCGGCCGGGTTAGCGATGACCAAGACACTTTCCCTTAGTCTCGTCCGTCGGATGGGGACGTAACCCGGACGGTCCCGTGTATCGGTTTATCCTCCGAGCACGTAAAAGAACCATAGGAATCTATTCGATAATAAGAGTAGGGCAGGTTCCCGGATTCCTATGTATCCTTCCCCTCTCTCTAAAGAGCGGCTCTAAATAACCTATACTGTGTTGATGAGCCGTTAAACAACATTCAATTCACTTAAAACGTATATTGTCTCGTGGTCTAGCTTGTATGTTGTCTCACCATGAGATAAATAAGAGCTATTTACTTTAAACTTATAAATCGGCTACTGTGCAACTTCTATTTTTTAATGTTCTAACGTACTTAAAATTTTAAGATCGTCGCCAAAATGAGAAAAGCATGAAAAACAGCATCATTTATTATAACACACAAGTCTGCCATGTGCTTTTGTCAGCAAGGACATTTGTCATTCCTGATTTATGAAGCAGAATTATTTTAAATGGATTGTAGGCGGTCTGGAAGACTATAGGCGTCTATTCAAATACGTAATGTGTTTCATTTTGATATTCAATTTGCATACTATTATGCTCTAACCACAACTTTGCCAAAATAAAATTCATAGTTATTGGACATGTCAATAGCATTGAATAATTTCTAAGGAAGAACTTTATACATATTTTCATAGAGTAAGACGAAGATGTGTGTTTATTTTCATGAACATAGGTAATAGAGGATCTTACATGCGAGCTGACAGAGCTTAACGTGATCCCTAAGTGTCTGCCATGTCCACTGGCACATATATTTATATTATAGGGAGGTCAAGTGTAGTTTAAATGTTGGATATACTCAGGTTTAATGAATTCATAAGTCATTCAACTGAAAAAGTGATCATTTGTTTAATAGGCATGTCAAACATATAATACATACTGGTAATGGCAGTGAGTGAAATGTATAAATTATTGGTGCAATATTATCAACAGTTTAGTAATATAATAATAACTATTAGCTTTGCACTATTCTAGTAATTAATATTAATGATTCATCATTGCAAAAATGCGACGTATGTAGAAAAACTAATGAGACGCTGCGAGTTGTTAGCTTTTAAACAAATCAAAATTGCTGTATGTCCCTTTAAGGTCCATAATTAATATGTTAATAAAACAATTTACAACCCTATGCTGTTTTTTGAACATAGTTCAGCATCAACATGTATTCTCCGTTATATGTACACGTAACGATCAGTTCAATAAAACTATGTACTTCAATGTCTCAAATTGAGTGATGAGTGTTGTTTTTTATTGAGTATGAAATAAGCAAAACTACTTTTTCACATCACTCTCATTGGCATGGGTGACAGCGCTAATTGCATGTGAGAGGAAACCAGCATGCACAGATCCTTGTGAAAAGCTTGAGTGTCAATTAGTGTTGAGAACAAGAACTGTAGATGTAGTTCAAGATAATCCATTCAATTTATTGTTTAATACTTGGATCCATTACAGTTGTATACCATAACCTTGTGATTTGTGAAAATGGCAGCAACTTGTCTGAAAAATAAAGAAAATGCAAACACTGAATATTACAACTTAAATATCTGCTGTACATGATATACTAAAACTTGATCACTTTTAACAATATACAGAACATTTATTTTATATAGAACCTATACAGGCCAAATAAAATAAAAATTAAACCTGTGTTTACATACCATTGTCAATAAAAGTGGCCCAGTATATTTATTTGGTATCAAATATTTACTAATCATTTTTTTACTCTATGAATTATATTTAGACCACAAGAACATTAAATAAAGAAAAATCTGACTGGCTGCAGGCTGAAACATATTAAAACAGATTATATTATTTTTTACCTCAGAATAACTGATTATTATGTATTCCGAATAAACAGAGGAGTCAGCAGTGTATTAAGTGAGTTGGTCTGGTTTAATACAGTAAACACAGACCTGTATATTTAATTCGGTCTTAGTCAATATAAAATTTACTGAAAAAGATTACCAAATGTTTGTTTTTTAAATACTGAGAACGTATGTATTGTTTAAGATCCTTTTCATGCTTTAATACTGTCTCTCAGTTCCAGATTTAAAGGCAAGGTCTCCAGGTGTTTTAGCTAGATTTATCTAATTATTATTTTTTTATTTTTTTTTGGGCATTGATGTGAAATGCTTCCCCACCATGCAAATAAGCTCTGCTTACAAACCTCAATGAAATCCATCTTGTTTTTTGAGAGCTCCTCCACCTCACCTCATCCAACCAAGAGTCGCATTTCAGATCAGAATATGTAAGATGCAGGCATCATGTCTGATGTCTACCTATGAAAAAAATAACGAAACATTGTATAAACGCAATTGCCAAATTTCCATATGGATCTTAAACATTTCGCTGAAATTAAATAATAATTAGATAGATCTATGTATTCAATTCTTATTTCTATGTACTGTTACTTAGAACATGTGTTCATCAGGGCTTTTTACCACAAAATTGTGAAGAGGCCCAGGCCTGTCCATTTTGGGAAAAAAATACGAGCTTATTTCTCATTTTGAGAAAGATGTAAGATTTTACCAATTAAGTAAATATGACAATACTATGCTTTATTTATATTTTCAGCCAACAGTTATTTTAATTACTGTTCTTAGTCAGAACTGACTCCACCGACAAAAACACATTGCATAATTAATGCTTTTTTCTCAAATTCAGAGATACTGCTGCTTTCTGATTGGCAAAAATATCTGCCAAAATTGGGGAAAAAACAATCAAGTTCTCAATTGGGAAAGAGGCCTTTTAGAGGTCTCTGTTACATAAGGTAAAAAAGTCCTGGTACACAGATCACTTTAGCGGAGTCAATCACATAAAATAGAACTGGGATGTAGTGTATATTTTGTTTTTAATTGAAAACCAAGTGTTGCAGTATTTAGCATTTCATTGAACACATGTTAAGTAGGGTTGTAGAGAAAATATGCGGGAGGGACGTAGAAAAGAGGGGAAGGGGGTTGGGGATAGTGGTGGGGGCAGCAGAGCCTTTTTACCAGTTTTGGGGAAGGAGTCCGGGCCTTTTGCTCTTAATTGTGGTGGAATCCATAAAGCGGAATGAAATTTCCAAGGTAAGTTTAAAAAGTCGGGAAGTCTGCATGATTTTAAAAGAAATGAGAGTGAGGAATGGGCCTTTTACAGGTCTCTGCAAAAAAGGGTAAAAAGTCCATGGGAAGGGTATGCGTCAGCTGCCTGTGGGTAAATGTAGAGAAGTGGTGGCAGGGATGTGGTTTAGGAATTGCTGTGTCCCATGGCCATGCAGCATATTTGGGGTTTGACACTGGCCATTACAGGCATACCATAAGGTGTACCTCTTCACAGGGTTCAGGGCTGAGGGTCTCCCAACGGTTTGGGGGAACAAGAGAACATGACCATTTATTTTTGGGAAACAATGGAACATTGTATGTTATTGGTAATATTTTTGAGGAACATTGGAAACATATTTTTGGGAAACAAAGTAAAACATTTTGGGGATCACCGGGTCGTATTGTCAAGGAACGAGGGAACATGGACACCCCTGGGAGGGCCTCAAGTCTATGACTACATGTCTTGTTATACAAACAAGAATGATTCTGGGAGAGGAATCATATGAATAATTCAATGAAATCAACAATTGTCACGGCTGATCCAGTTCTGTTTACTATTTACACAGTTTGTCAACATTAACACCATCGATGTGCTTGTCAAATTTCAAGAAAACACTGCATAAACAAACGAAAAAAAAGAGTTGTACATGTACACATTTCAACACACGTGTTAATTGCCTGCAGAGTTCTAAGACAGTCAACTGTGATATGACCAACCTCGTTTCGAAGGCTGAATCTTTGTCAAATTACAGAATTGATTCAAATCCTCTACACAGTTCGTTAGGTCTGACTCCCATTTATCACATTAAATTCACAGTTCGTACGAAAACGCACGCTGTGCAGAGAAATTTAAGTAAAATCGCCGATTTCTGCCGTAATAACATTTCCTTCTGATCCGCACTTCCGGCTGTACTAACTTCTCGAATATTTAATTGTTTGTACAACCGAGACTTGATTAGTCTAGATCATCTGCGACGATTGCTTGTTTTCAAGACAAACGTTTGTATTTACAATCAAGCGTCGAAGATGATCAAGACTAATCAAGTATTGTTTGTGCAAATATTCGAGAAGTTGAGAATGGGTCTTTGTAACAAGTGATCCTATTGGACAATGCTTTATTGACGTATTTTTCCCGCAAAGTGTCCATCAAAATGTCAACACCATAAGTTCTTGTGAAAATAAAATAACTAAATCATGAATGCTGAACAAACTAGAGAATACAACGCTGTTGTCAATTGTCACAACGTATTAATATGTGGCCAAGCAGGCACGGGCAAAAACATTCCTGATGAAATAAATTATCAGTCAGCTGCAAAACGGCTCCGTCTCTGCTTTGTGTACAACTGGCATGGGAAGTCTGCAGTACTCGGAGCAACCACCGTCCACAGGTAAATAAACTGATCAATGAAATGCATAATCAACTGTTGATATTTAATATCTCGTCTTTCGTTTGAATAGAAAATCTATATAAATCAGACGCTGTTAGTATTATTGATAGAAGCTAGAAACAAAACACCCACTGACACTACCATGCAAATAAAAAAAGATGTAGATGCAGCAAAAAACCTGCCAAGGGTGATGAGGGGCGTAGGTGGTCTGGTGGTAGAGCGTCGGACTTCAGATCTTGGTAGTCTCATTTATTTGACGACGTCTAGGGTGCTTTTTTCCATACGGTCATTTACAGATGCACCCCGTGACCCGTCGGATGAAGTCGCATTATCAAAAATTGTCTTGCCGTTCGTAGATGTTATTTTATGCACTAGTGGGTTGGATCATCACCTGGTCATGTTGTTTATCATTAAAGAGGCTATCCCGAAAATAACGACAAAATTACGTGACAAAACTGTTTATTAAAACATCTTTCCAGGTGTTCAGGTCATATAATAAATAATATATATGTGGTGATTCAAAGTAAATATTTATTAACTGGTTCTTAAAATATCCATAATTGAATATGCGTAAAATGAATTATGAGCTGGTAACTCTTATTTCCATGCTGCTGTTTTGGGATTTAAACTGTAATTATTGTATCTCTGTAGCTTGGATTCTCAAAATATGTTAAAAATATACCTCGTCGTCAGTAGGTTTAAAAATGATTTACATGTTTTGTAAAATGTGGCTGTTGTTGGCGGGATAGCTACTTTAAGCACGATAATTAATCCACATTGCTTAGGCAAAAAACAAAAAATGGATGTGTTTTCTATTGCATGCTCTAAAAGAACAGGGTAGTAGGTAGGCATTTTCTTTTTTTTTAGCAAGATATTGTGAGATTCTATATATGTCTTAAACCCCATACAAGTTGATGATACAACTGAAAGTTTCTCCGTGATGTTGTCAGTTTACCTCGATATAAGACCGCCCCAGTTAAATTACGCATCCCTGTTACAAATAATAGGACACTTTAAACCAGAAGACATTTGTTTTACATCCTTATAGTATGTTGTAAAGGGTTGCGTAAGTAATTTTGTCTTCTGCAAATTCTGGGCTCCCATGGAACCTAAATTGTGATGGCCCATAAAATGTGCAATATAGTCAGATCAAGGTTTGCGTGTAAGCTGTTGTATATATATATAATTTTGGTTTGGAATTTCTAATAGCATTATACATTTTATTCATACTGCACCCATATTGGGGTATGGGGTCCATTCTCCTTGTCTCGCCACACACCCCCCCCCCCCCCACCCACCTCCAACTCCCCCACCACGCCTTTTTTGTTTACATATTTATGTGTTGTTTTGGTAAATTCTTACACATATAGTTATGCTGCATGAGCTCCCTACTCCTTGTCTCTTGAGGTCTAGTTAAGAGAAATACCTCGCCATAAGCATTTCAGATTTATTTGAATGGTGCTTTACGTTATTTTAACACATTTTAGGCCATATGTGATGGGTGATTTTTGTTGTGGTTGAGGCAGAACACCCCGTTTTTCCTGGGTAGAACCAATACCGTACATAACTCCCACCATCCGTAAGAATCGACACTTTCTCACTTACAATTTGAGTTTCCAGTGGAATTCGAACCAGTAGCGGTGACAGGCAAAAAGGTTTTCAACCGCTCGACCAAAGAGGTGCTTTAGAGGTATAATAGGTATAAAATATAAAAATATCAGAAGTTTTTTCTAGGGTGGCAAATAAACCACCTAATTTTGTATACGCTATATGTAACTATTTCAGAGATATTTATAGAATTTAGTCTGAGTTTGAGGCAATGAGAAGATAATTCCTATGTTGTTGATATCATTCATTCAGCTAAAAAATCGTTGATTGTGCCAATAAAAATATTGTTTCATATTGTATTTTAAGCTGCCGACACCGAGTTATGTGTTGTTCCTGTCAATAGTTTTGAATTCAATATACATTTTTTTTACACTACTGAATTAGTACCATTTTCTTTTCAGCTGGGCTGGCCTTTATGATGGACGTTACGACAACCTAACCCTTCAAGATATGATGCTCCATGATGATAGGTATGCAACAGTGTGAAAGAACATACTCCAAACGAAGATCATCATTACTGACGAAGTCTCAATGCTTTCTGAAAAAGACTTTGAACAGTTCGAAGTTGTTTGCCGAACAGTTTAACAAAACAGTATGTATTTTGGTGGATTGCAGGTCAACTTATGTGGGGATTTTTACCAACTTCCCCCTGCCTTTTATAACAACAGTGGACGTTTTTGCTTCGAAAGCAAGGTGTTTCAGGAGTCGATCACTCATAGAATTGTTGTTGAGGATGTTGTCCGGCAAGATAAACCAATGCTCATTAGAGCTGTGCGTGAAACAGCTTTAGGCTTTGTTAGTGATGACGTTGACATATTTCTAAAGAGTCTTGAAAGACCACTCCCATCCGACTTGAAGCCAGTGCATCTATTTGCCCGCAATCTGGAAGCAACACTTTTTAATAATGATTCTATTTTTTAATTAAAAACAGTAGAAAAAAATTATAAAGCAACAAAAAATAATGGACCAGAACAATACTTAAAAAAAAATCTTGCTCCAAACTACTTGCATTTGAAGATTGATTGCCCTGTTATCTTGTTAAAGAATTTAGGTGGGAAACTTGTGAATTGTCTTCGTGGAATTGTAACAAACTTGGGAGATGATTGTGTATATGTTTACTTCAGTGAGATAAATCAAACACATCAGTTAAATAGACACCTTTTCTCCAAGTACAGTATCACGAAAAAGTGCAATATTGCTGAAAGGGAACAATTACGCCTGATCTTAGGATATGGACTCACAATTCATAAAGCACAAGGGATGACCCTGAGTTGTGTGTCTGTGCATTGTACAGGATATTTGAAGCCGGCCAGATGTGGCGATTGGAAGGGCAACATCGTCAAGTGGTTTGATGTTGACAGATTATAGAAAGGGGTTGTGTCCACAGCCTAAAACTGTAATTTCCAAATATTATAGTACAGTCAGTGAACCATTCTCTGCAGATCTATCTTGCTGTAAAAAACTTGCTAATGTGCCTGCTGAGATCATGGATACAGAAAGTTTACAATATGATTCAGACACCTCGGATTTTGATAATGATGAATTGGATACCATTGAATTAGTTGATAAAGACACAACTTATGAACTTCCGTCATATATTGATGTTGAGAGTATTAAGTTGGCATCATTTACAGACAATGCATTGACGGAAACACAAATGAGAATTAATCAAGTATGTTTAAACCTGAAGGCAGATAGGCTTATAATTTATGTTGCGCACAACAGAGGAGACTAAAAGAAATGCTTTCTGATGATTTGGCTTTCAAAACTAACACGCCTAAAGATTGGACGTCAATCTTATCGGATCATCACGGTTATGTTACTGGCGATGAATACTTAAGCAAGGTGAATGACTTGTTCGGTTCAATTCATATCACTAATGACCATGTGAATGTAGCTAGTAAAAACGTGTTTTCTATTTTGAAAGCTGAAGTTGATAACGTTGCTAAAATAGTTTCAGTTCTCTCGGAACAGTCATCTTCCAGAAAAGGTGATATATCTGAAGCGGGTAAGGCAAAAATAAGGTATGTCAGCGGCATGTGCGTAGCTAAATGCAGAAACCACCATATGAATATAATAGCAGCAAATATAGGAAATCCAGATCAGTCTGTGAAAGATAAGGTTAAATTAGCTCAAGTTAAAGTTAACATTTTAAGCATGATGGTTGCTGATTTAGATGACCGTGACATAAACAACCAAACTTTGGAGGAAATCGAAAGAAGGCAAAATGTTCAACGAGCAGTCACTTACATTACAGATAAAAGTTTCCAGTTTTTCTTGCATCTGAATGGCAAAACTAAGCAAATACTCATGGAGACATTGAAAGTTGAAAAAGGAAATATATTTGAATTTGTGAAAAGAAATGTGGAAGAAGATGAGGAATTACAAATGTTGTTTACTGAATTATTCCATTATAACCCTTCAGAGGCAAACATAATTTTTTCAGTTTACAATGAAATACTCTACAAATCCTTGATGGTGTGTCACAAGCAGCTCTTAAAGGACACCAAAGATACACTTTGCATTCAAAAGGAAAAGGCACATAGAGAAGAAATTTTAAAAAAGAAAGAGAAGAAAACAAGCGAATTGCTGATTTTAATGCAAGACATTTTACATGACAAATCCAAATATAGAGAAAGGTCACATTTAAAGCTTAAAGTTAATAGTGTTTCCAGTGATAACTATTTTACTGGCAAGGAATTTACCACAAAAAACTAAAGCTATTTTCAGCTTACAGTGTCTGAGTATCTAGTAACAAGAAAAATGAGGAATTGGCTGCTACACTTAGGAGACAAGTGATGTCAACTGAACATATGAATAATCCGGACACACTTGCAGCAAATTATACAGAGCCTTCAACATCTGGAGAAAGTGACGCTAAAAAAAGACGGGGAAAAGTACCTAGTAAAGGGAAGGGTAAATCCTCATCAAAAGCTAAATACTTTTGCACATAGTGTAAAGAAAAATACATAGACGGGGAGGAATGGATACTGTGTGATGATTGTACCAACTGGTTCCATCGAATGTGTGGTGGTGGTCTGGAAGTTGACGAAGAATGGGAAAGCGTCCAGGCTGAAGAGAAAACATGGTCGTGTGCTGAATGTGCTGTGACACAATAAGACTTGATGCTTACCTGTCTATGGTTGCTCCACAGTATAGGTAAATAGACATTCCTTTTTATATATACTCTGATGAACTTCTTTTTTGCTAACGGCTGTGGCGTTGTAAAACAAAACGGCTGAACTGATCTTCTTTTAGATGCTGCATTACTTTTTTTAGAAACAGAATTTTGTCCTAATATGGTAGCATTTATTCCATATTTGTACTGGTGAACAGTGGGATTGTTATTTGTTCCATGACATATTGTTTTTTCCTGGCAAAAGAAGTTCTCAATTACATCGCTGTTCAAACCAGCGTGTGTAATACTTCTTCTTTGATTGTTTATCCTATTCTGACATATCTGACAAAATCCACGAATCATGCTTATGATGTCACTGTAAGTTTCTTTGATGAGTAGTCTTTTGGCTGTTTCAGATGCAGACACATCACTTAGACTGCTGACACCATCATTCCATTTCGCAAGCCAAGATTCAAATGAGCGTAGTGTTTGTAACCGTGGGTCTTCTACATCAGCAAAGGGACGGTGATCACGGAATAAATCGATAACTTTACAGTTGTGCTGTAGCAGCTCAATGGTCGTGTCAATGTATTCACCATCTTTCAGTGATGCTTTGTATTTTTCCATTAGATAAAGCATATCCTTATTAAGCACGTCTTCTGCTAAGTGATTCCTCATTTTAGCAGTTTTGTTCAAGACGATATGATCATTACTTAACTTAGGATAGACTCTTACCGGATTATGAGTTCTGTCCCAGTTGAATGCATCCATCCAATGATTCAAAACTATGAATTCATTATCAATCTGCAGCTTTCTGGTGCATGACACGTGATCACCACTTGAATGGATATTTGTTCGCAGTCTTTTGATGTTATGGGAATAGTCCATGATAAAAGTAACCTTCTGTGAAGGACGGAATGGATTAATAGTGGTGAAGTTTTCGACCTTGGTGTCATTTTTATTTTTAAAATGCATCATCTGCAATGACCTGTTGTTGCTCGCCCCATCCAAACACACATAGTCAGTCACAAATTCATACTTTTCCAGTTTATTAATTGAATCCCAAAGAGATACATAGAGTTCTGGTGTATTTGCACCCATGGTTGGGAAGTATGCAAATGAGAATCTAGGGGGCGTGAGAGCTTCTTTCATTACTTCTCATGAACAGACTCAATAAAACCGAGTCTGCTGCTTTATTCTCTGTATTGTGTTTGTTGCTCTCAAAGGATCACCTTTATCAGTATGTATATGATAGAAACATGAATTGCATTACATGTGTTACATGTGAGTATTTAGGATTGCTAAATTGTCTGCCATCTCAATCATATCTGCTAAACCATCCAGTGTCTTTTTGCCACCAGTAAAAGCCATTTGAAGATCTTCTTGAACAGTCATTTCGTCCAGGATTAATCCTCCTTGTTTATCAGTATGTAGATGTTTGGATACCTTTTACATCCACATAAACATGTTTCGTTTAACCCAAAATGTTGTGCAAAACAGTTTTTATATCTTTGCAGCAGGCTTTCTGAAGGAAGGAAAAGCATGCCACTACCCCTGTGTACCCTTCAGGGCTTCGATTCCAGAGAGTAAGAGCAACCTGTATGATGTCTTTTTCCCACCGCCTACCCCTTGGATCTTTATTTGGGGCGTTATATATATCACTTTGCGCTTTTAAAAGATGTATGATGTTTTCGTCAGCACCTGGAAACAATGATTTTATAAGACTTTCTCTGTCACTGTCATGGCACTGTGAAGCTTTTTCTGGTCCATATGGTTTTATGCAAATTGTTTGTGTTCCGCAAGGAGTACATGCATCCTTGTAGTTTGCAAATGGAACAGCTGCAGAGCAATTCATTGATGAACGTCTCAGTTGACCACTGTTTTCATCCCCCAACCTACTCCATTCTTGGACCATGCTGAATTTGGTAGTGTTCAATTTTGATTCTACACGTTTTCCACAACACACTGTTGCATGTTTTACCGTATTAATAATGATATTTGTATTATATACACCTTCAGCCATAATTCCCTGAAGCCCAATAATGGCAGGGTCAACAGATCGTCCGCCTATTGAAATTGTGACACTTCTGTAAAGATCTATAGTAATGGTCTTTAATTGTTCATTTTTGTTTACCAGGAAAGCAGAAAGTATACCATATGTTGTGGTAGAATCTGTGCTACTCTTTCGAAAGAAGCCAGATTTTTCTGCGATCATGACCACATTGCATGTCACTTTCAAAATTCAGCCTAAGCCCTTCAAATTTGTTAGCACTTTTTGTTTGGACTATTTTCACACGATCAAACACTTTTGGTACAATAATGCCAATTTGCTTTATAATTAACATTTCTGCGGCACCAATTTGTTTCATATGTGCTTCATATCTACTAAAGAGATCCTTTGATAGAACACTGACCGTGCTTGGTACCTCTATATAGGTTCTTTGTAACCTGAAAGGAAACAAAACACCAGACATAAGCACGGACTGGATACATCAATCTTATTTATAGCACAAAAATGAACTCATACTCAAACAAGTCTCACTTAAATTGCAACCGTTTATTAAATTATCTCATCTTTTATAACAAATATGCCAAAAAGCATCAAAAACAGGTGTGTGTTTTTTATTATTATCAAATTTAGTGTTTTATTACTTTTACACTGATATTAGGTTAAGTACCTTTACATAATTTAAAATGGTAATAGAGTTAGTACATTTAATTAATATAAAGTGATAGAGTAAATACCTCTAATTAAAATATATTAGAGTAATTACCTTTAATTAATATAAAATGGTAGCTTTATTTACTCTAAGTAGAAGATATTGGAGCTAGTACATTTAATTTATATTCAATTATATTACGGTTGCTACCTAAAGTAATATTAGAGGTTTTTCCATTAATTAATAGAAAATGATATTAGATAAGTACCTTTAATTAATATACAAATATATTAACAGTTAGTACCACAATAATATTAAAGTTAATACCTTTAATTAATCTAAAATAATAACCACTATTTAATAGATATTAGAACTACTTCCTTTAATTAATATGATACTACTACCTCTAATTAAAAGATATTAGAGTTAGTACTGTTCATTAAAATAAAATTATATTGGAGTTATTAGCTGTCATTATTATGAAATGATATTAGAGTTGGTAGATTTAGTTATTTTTTGTCACAAGACAGGTACCTTCAATCTTTCTTTTTTTGACATAGCATAGACCTCTTTTTGTTAAAGGGTTGCATCAGCATCAGGCACTAGCTCTTCGTATTATTGATTCAATAATTGTTTTGCAAAAAAATGGATCAATAATTCTTTTGGAATGAATGAATGGTGTTTTACTGCACGTCGACACATAAATAGGTCATAGTGTGCGCAAAAATTGATGAAAAATGAAGAAATGAAGTATTAATTAAAAAATTAATGTAAATATATAAAGTTAAAACTATTGAAAAATAAGCGATGATAAAGTGTAATATAAACTATGTATAGAAATCAACAAATGCCCGTCAACGGGTAAATAAACAAGTAGATATATATAATAACACATTATAATGTTTTATATAGTCTAATCTCTTTTAGGAAATCTAAAACAAGACTAAAATCTACAGTATCAAATAACTCTTTCATAGTATTAACATTGTAGTACCTTTGACGCATAGGATCAAAGTCTACACATTCCAATAACATGTGTTTGACCGTTAACGGTGCAAAGCAGGGTATACATTCTGGTATTTGCTCACCTTGTAATAAATACGAATGAGTATAACGTGTATGCCTTATCCTGCACCGGGCTAGGACAACTTCCTCTCGACGAATGGGTCTATTAGAAGAACGCCATTCTCCGAGTAACGGTTTAATTGAATGGAGTTTATTGTTAACTGACAAATCCCAAGCGGTTTGCCAAGAGTTACGAATATATGTGTTAATACAACTTTTAAAATCAGTATAAGGTAATTTGGTATTAGATATATGTAAATCTAATGCTGCCTTAGCAGCACTATCAGCTCTATCATTACCACGTATTCCTACATGGCTTGGAAGCCAGCAGAAAATAATAACATTATCAATTATAAGAGAATTGTACTTTTCTAAAAGTTGAAGTACAACTGGTTTATCATATTTCATATTACCCAGTGCTTGGAGAGATGAAAGGGAATCAGAAAAGATTACAAAATGGTCATCATCAGATTCCTGAATATAATTTAAGGCAAGTTCAATTGCCTTAAGTTCAGTTGAAAAGATAGAGGCCTTGTCAGGCAGGCGGCTCTTTATGCTGTGTTTATTAACAACAGCTGCTGCAGCTACCTTATCTCCATCTTTAGAGCCATCTGTGTATATATGTTGAAAGTTACTGTATTTCGATTTAGTTTCATTAAATTTGCTTTGAAAGACAGTCGGGTCTGTACTGGATTTGTTATTATTACAAAGATCAAAAATAATTGTTGGTGTTTCCAAAGTCCACGGTGGAATTTGTAGTACTTTGTACTTGGCAATCAAATTTAGGTCGATTTCAGTGTCTCTTAATTTTGGTTTAATACGTTTTCGATCAAAAAGAGGTTTACAACTAGGATTAAAAACATTATCGAAAGTTGGGTTTGAAGGGTTAGACTTTAATTTAATGGCTTATTGAAGAGCTAATATGTCCCGTCTATGAGACAGTGACGGTTCATTGGCTTCAACATAATTATTTTGGAATAGTATTTGCTCTATGCCATAATAACTACAGTTTCAAATTATACTTCACTGAATGAATGTTGTTTAACGGCTCTTCAACACATAATAGGTTATTTTGAAACACCCCAGAGAAAGCTGAAGGACATATAGGAATCCAGGAACCTGCCCTACTCTTATTAAATAGATTCCTATGGTTCTTTAACATGCTAGTAGGAAAAAAAGGTATGATCATGGACCTTTGGAAACGGCCGAGCACAACACATACGAAATATTGCAGTCTCGGTTTGATTGAGGCGGTAGTGAAATATGCTAGCTACAGCTCACGCCCTCTAGCCCCGGGTTGAGCAGAACTCAATATTCATAAAATCAATAGTACACAATTTTAACCATCCCGAAGATGGCATGCATACGGCGGTGGAAATGGTACCCCATGTCGTACGGCGTATGGTCCCAGTATCTAATAAAATTAAATGCCCCGAAGAGCGAAATAAACATAATGGAATTTAGTTGGGAGTAGCGGTTATGAAGCCTGTGTACCACAAGTAACAGCCAAAAGACTAAATTAAAAAGCAGACAACATATCCTATAAGTGGTTAAACCCAGACTCCTCTACACGGGACCGCCTGCTTTACAGAAAAAAAGCTCAGGGATAACTTTCCTTACATGTATATATATAGAGAACAAGATGGTGGAATATACTTGACTACTTTTTTTTTATCCAGACTGGAAACTTTTGTCGTTTCTTGTTGTTGATTGGATATTTAATTTTTTTTTTACTTGCTTGAAATGCCTGTGCCACATCATATACTTTAAAGGGACAAACAACAATCTTGAATAAATCTTGAATTTTATTCAAGCATTATTAGCACCTCAGTTTATTTATACTGCCTCATTTTCACGTTAAAACTGCTTGCATTTACATGTAATTAAATAAAAATTTGAGATTTCAATTTTCTTCCGAATTCTACCAAAGTTTTAAAGATATCATTGGTGCTTTCTTAATATATTTATTGCATTCTATACTTATGTGACTGTGTATGCCAGTGACTGTGGAGAGAGAGAGAGAGAGAGAGAGAGAGAGAGAGAGAGAGAGAGAGACGAAGTGGGGTCTAGCTACTAGTAGGTACATTCCTCCGAAACATTTTTATTTGTAAGAAGGCATTTGGTGAGCTCTGGTGTAGTTCTGAGAGAAATAATTATTTTGTGGGAAATATGAGCCGAGATGAAGTTGATCATAATTGTCCTTTTGCATGTTTAGAGCAGTAAATATGCCTTCTTTCCCAACGATTTTAAACATTTAAACATTATACGTTTTATATAAAGGGCATATATAACATATTACCATTGCACTATTTCCGTAGAACAGGCTTTTTCATCCATACTTTCATTCATTATTTTCGATTTTGATGTGGGATATTTGAGAACTAAAAAAAAATAATTTCGGTTTCTGATGACGTATGTATTTACCGTTAACATATTGTCCAATCGGATTTCTCGTAAACAAATAATAGTCGCTAGGGCATTCGGAACTTCTCGATTAAACCGGAAGTGCGGATCAGAAGGAAATGGTATTGCGGCAGAAATCGGCGATTTTACTTTTATTTCTCCGCACAGCGTGCGTTTTCGTACGAACTGTGAATTTAATGTGATAAATGGGAGTCAGACCTAACGAACTCTGTAGAGGATTTGAATCACTTCTGTATTTTGACAAAGACTCATCCTTCGAAACGAGGTTGGTCATATCAAATATGCCTACCATGTGTTATATAGATAATAGGGGGGTATCTTTTTGTTTTGTTTTTTATATATAATATCTGCGGCTCCAGTGCAAGTGCATCAGATATCGCTATCAAAATTCAATTTATTCAACGTTTACCAACGTGTAAACACATACTACGTATTGATGACGTAAGCCAAAACAGGACATTTTACAAAAAGTGTTCACTCCAGTAAACTAGATACGCGTAAAATTGATAACTGCGATCTGAATCGACGTTTTTACAAAAAGAAAATGGCGGCGTTTTGCGATTTTTTTAATGAAATAGTCCGTCAAACACTAACAAAATAATCCATGTCGCGGAGTGTCAAAATGCTGAAAAAAGCTGAATGATTAGTTCCTGGCGTTCCCACAGAATAAATGTGTTAATTTTATGTTTGTGTTGCTGGTTTGGCTACCTTTCTTGTTACATTTAACTCGTAACAGAAATTGGGGGCTCGTCCGGGATAGAAACATGTTAGGTGCTTTAGTCATTTATACATTGACTTTGGTAATAATAAAATAAATAATAAATTATTTTAATAAAATCACAAAATTAAATTGTACATTTTGTACAATCATGTTCAATATTATAACCCCGTGTGGTTGCCGGGGTAGAATACAACCACTGCAAACACACCGTCACATGCAGAGGGGTAGGAACCCCCCCCCCCCCCCCCCCATTCATATTCATTATGTCATTTTTTGTTCATGCTCATTAAAGGTCTTCATCATGACCCCTGCGTTGTTTCATGTGCCATCTCGCTCACATCACTAAGAGCAGTGGCAGAAAAACAATAAACGTGGCTCCAGCGTAAATGGAGTTTTTACGATAGAATTTGCAGCAACTCTGCAGTTCAGGGTGAGAAGGTTCTAGGCCCATTTTCCATATTTATCTCGATGTACATGGAAGATGAGCCTGGCATGTTCATGCCTGTTAGGCGCCATATAACCTGTAATGTGTTGGTGCGCCTAAAACCCCAATTCAATTCAATTCAATTCAATATTATAAAGAGTGTAACCAGCTACAGTCAAATAAAAAACATTGTTACTACGCCTAGCCAGGAGGTGTTTGATTCACTTAAAAAGATGAATTGCTCTGACTTGCAAAACATTATAAGTTATTGAAATGTAAATCTTCTATGAGAACATCTGAGATTAAAAAAAAAATATGCAATTTTTGGTTGATGAAAATTTTTTTGGAGAGTAAGCATTACATTTGTTGGTGGAAACAGAATATGATTTAAAATTAAAAGAAATTTAATTACAAAATATAAAAGAAATCGAATTGAGGAAATTAGAAAAAGAAAAAGAAGAAAGAGAAAAAGAAATAGAATTTGCAAAATTGAAATAGGAACAATAAATGAAAGATCAATAAATAAATAAAGGGATAAATATGGGTCTTTTGGCAAAAGAAATTGGAAAAAAGAGTAAAAAGTAGAACTAAAATTGCTGATTTCTGGATTGTTTCAATAAAAATATTTAGGTATCATGATATTTTATACATTTCGTCTTATGTTTAAAAGGGTCCCCAAAGGTTTGTGAATCCTTAAATGTACTTTTTAGGGTCAAACAGTTAGAAAAATAACTAAAATTTCATTTCTGTAATAAACATATATTTTAAATGCTTATTCATTAATATATTTATTATTATGAAATGTCAGAATATCCCTAATTTAATAAGTACCCGTTATTTACTGTGTTTTGTTTTAAATTTAAATGTTTTTTTATAAGCGGGTAACGTTATATATAAGCAATCTCGGGTGCGGTCATGCGAGTAACATGACAGATGTAGTCTGTACATGTATCGGTGTGTGTATATTGAAACCTGCTGTGTCTATGTTCTATACAAATAACTGTGTAGGTGTGGTCTTACTATTTATTGACATTCACACTAGCGTTTGTTTAGTGCTGTGTGGCGGCCATTTAAAGATGCCCAGATACAAATCAGTAGTGTTATAATTACTTACTGGTTCTTTGGGATAATCAAGCATATATATAATATATATGGCTTTAAGGCAGAATATCGCTTAAGCCGGTACTAGGAGGCGTGAGAGATGTTGCACTTAACATTACCTCTCATAAACAAACTCAATAAAACCGAGTCTTCTACTTTTATCTCTTGTTTGTGTTTGTTGCTTCCAAAGGATCCACTTTTCAGTATTTATTTATGTGTAACATGACAGGTACGGTCTGAATCTGTTTGTGAATGGGTAATTGGAAGCTCGCTACTCTAGGTTCTTTACAATGGGTGGGTGTGTACTTACTTTTACCATTACCTGAATGGCCTGTATCTGTATGAGTGTGGGCTACTTGACACCTTTAGATTATATGGTCTTCTGTACAATACGTGGGTATGGTCATACGTGTAACGTTAAATGTATGGCCTGTATGTGTAAGAGAGTGAGCTACTTCTGAGTCTATATGTTCATCTGTACAATATGTGGGTGTATATTTACGTGTATGGTATGGCCTTTATTGGTATGAGTGTGAGTTAAAGATTTTTGACAATATGTGGGTGTATACAAGGGTCCCGTGACAGGTATGGATTGTATCTGTATGAGTGTTGGTAGCTTTAATCTCAGTGTATCAATGTTCTGTACAATATGTGGTGTTATATGATAGGTATGACCTAAATCTGTATGAGTATTGGCTACTTAAAGACTTCTAAAACTATGTTGTGTACAATACCTGCCATTTGTGTATACTTACGTGTAAATTGACATGTATGGACTATATGTGTACGGGCTACTTGAAACATTCTGACTCTATGTTCCATACAATACGTGGATGTGAACTTACACGTAACCTGCAAGGACTGGTAGGTATGATCCGTATGAATAAGTGTGGGTAACTTGAACCCCAATGTCGCAAGTTGTGTCCAGTGTGTGGTTGTGATCTTACATGTAACATGACAGGCATGACCTCTATCTGTATGAGTGTGGGGAACTTGAAGCATTCTGCATCTACAAATATGTTCTTTATAATATGTGGGTATATACTTAAGTGTAACACGATAAGAATTGCATGTATCTGTATGAGTGTAGGTAGGAGCCCGCTTCCTCTTGGTTCTGTACACTATGTGGGTATATACTTAAGTGTAACATAACGTGTATGTTCTGTATCTGTTTGGATGTGGTCAGCTTGAAGCCTTCTGCATCTATGGTCTGTACCATATGTGGCTGCATACTTACGTGTAACATGACAGGTATGACCTGTATCTGTATGAGTATTGCTATCTTGGAGCCCGCTGCCTCTACGTTCTGTACAATAAGCGTGTGTGCGCAACTTGAAACCTTAGACCTGCATCTATGTTCCGTACCATACATGGGTAGTCTTAATAGTTAACCTGACAGGTATTGCCTTAACTGCTTGGGTGTGAGCGACTTGAAGCCCACTGCCTCTATGTTCATCTGTATAACAAATGGTTATATACTTCTGTGTAACTTTACAGATTAGGCCAGTATCTGTACGAGTGTGGTTAGTTTGAAGCCCGCTGCCACTACGTTCTGTACAATATATAGGTGTACGCAACTTGACATATCACTCGGTGCACTACTTTCAAGGCTGGTGTAAACGATAAGCAAAATAAGCTGCCTACTATGTACTGGATTCCTAAATTACATAAAAGTCCATATAAGGCTCGCTTTATTTCGAATTCTAGTGCCTGCACCACAACAAACATCTCCAAACTTTTAACTTCTTGTCTTACTGCCGTTAAAGATCACGTTAAACTATATTGTGATAAAACTTATGAAAACTCTGGGATTAATTTATTTTGGTCTATAAATAAATTCAGGAGACGTTCTTGATAACATTTTCAAGAAAGGTCGAGTTTCATCAATAAGCACTTATGACTTCTCTAAACTATATACAACCTTACCACATCACCTTATTAAAGGCAGGCTAATTTCTCTTATTCAAAAAACATTTGCTAGAGAAAATACTACATTTTTGGCATGTAATATTATAAAAGCGTTTTTTACTAACGGCAGTTTTGACCATTATACTATGTGGACTTGCTATGAAGTTTGTGAAGCACTCATCTTCCTATTAGATAATATTTTCGTCAGGTATGGAACCACCGTTTATAGACAAATTGTTGGTATCCGTATGGGTACGAACTGTGCACCACTTGTCGCAGATTTGTTCTTATTTTGCTATGAAAGGGATTTCATGTTGAGTCTTTCACCAGATATACAGGCAGATGTTATTGAAGCCTTTAATGACACCTCTCGGTATCTGGATGACATATTGAACATTAACAACCCTTTCTTTCCAACTATGTTTAATTATATTTATCCTAAAGAACTTCAGCTTAACAAAGCTAATATATCTGATAATAACGCTTTTTTTCTTGATTTAGATCTCTCGATTGAAAATGGTAAAATAATTAGCAAAATCTATGACAAGAGAGATGATTTTAATTTTGACATTGTTAATTATCCCCACTTGGATGGTGATGTTCCCCGAGCAACTTCTTATGGGGTATATGTGTCTCAACTTATTCGTTTTTTCTAGAGATTGTACTCGAGTTGAGGACTTTAATATTCGTAATCTTTGTATAACTAAAAAGTTACTCAATCAGGGTTACCGTTACCATAAACTTCGTAAAACCTTTGCAAAATGTTATTATCGTAACCCTGATCTTCTTTCCAAATTTAAAAGTAATTTAAGGACTCTTCTGCGACAACGACTATCACAACCTGACTTCTATGGTGATGTGATTTATAAACTTCGTAAGATTCTAGGTCATGATCACTTTCATACTATCTTTGTTAAACTTGTTAAAAAGTTTATCAAAAGAGGTTATGACCCTATCATTTTGCAACGTACTGCATGCTTGGTGGTGGACCCTTTTACATTTCGCCACTATGCTTTCCTCTTTAATTGTACGATGACCGGACAGGCTGTGGACCCTATGATGACGCCTACCTAAAGCCCATTGGGACGGTGGCGTTTGATATTTTTCCATGATCTTTCTTGTCGTGCCCTTAATGGTTTATTCTCTTGCTGCTCTGGCTTCTGCAAAGTCATTGAGTACCTTCATTGTGGCTTTCTAGGCTATTGTTGTTTTTGTATTATATTTACACGAGCATATTTGTGTTTTACTTATATTGCCTATTGATCCTGCCTTGTTGGTTAGAGATTAGATCATGCGGGGATTTCTTTTTTTACACTGTCCTGTTTTAATGGGTTGACGGTAGGGTAAGTGTGAGGTTTGGTGCACCCTAGAGCCGGTTTAAACCCCCAGTGGCCTAATTTACCACTGACCGTTCCAAGGCGGTAGCCCTATTGTCAACCCTTTTTGTGTTTGTGATGTCGTTTGCATTTATTATTGCTTTTGCCTTCTTGTTTGTCTGTTTGCGTGTTTGTTTCTGTGTTGTGTGGTTTACTGTCCTCCTTGAATGCTACTTCCCTGTCCGATCTTTTTATATTTCTTTTGAAGCCATCTGCACCTATGTTGTTATGTGTTAACATGACATGTATGGCGTGTATCTGTTTGAATGTGGGCAACTTGAAGTCCACTGCCTATTTGTTTCATACAATACGTGGGTATATGCATATGTGTTAACTGATAGGTATGACAGTTTGAGTTAGGGCAACTTGAAGCCCACTTTTGAACAATACGTGGGTATATACTTTCTTGTAAAAATACAGGTATGGCCAGTATTTGATGGTGTGTGGGTATCTTGAAGCACACAACCTCTACGTTCTCTACACTACGTAGGTGTGGGCAATTTGAAGCTTTCTGCATCTATTTTCCGTACAATAAATAGTCATTCTTACGTGTTAACATAACAGGCATAGTTGTTTGGGTGTGGTTAACTTGAAGCACACTGTTTTTTGTGTTCCATACAATACATGGGGTATATCCGTACACGTAACATGAAAGGTTATGGCCTTTATCTGTATGGGATTGGGTAATTTGAGACCCTTCCTCTATGTTCTGAACACGCTTACGTGTTACATAAGTATGGCCTGTATAAGACTATATGGGTGTGGACAACTTGATGCCTGCTATCCCTATGTTCTGTAAATATGTGGGTGAATACTTTTACTTTTTCAATTTTTCTTCGTTATTCTACCATAGGCTTGCATATATTATTGGTGAAGTGTAATGAACAGTTAGCAATATGCAAAAACAATTTGCTTTATACTCTTCTTTTAATTAATATTAATGATTGAACAAATGCAATTTATGTAGAAAAACTAACGTAGTACTGAATCCTGTTATCGTCATCAACTTTTCGACCAGATGCTCACACGAGAAGTCGAAATGTCCTACTAAATTTCGTAATAAATTACGACCTTTCGCCCTGAAAATTTCACACGACAACTAGAAAACAGGAAGTTTTAGCTTGATAATTATCAAACTAACCTGATAATTATCACGATAATTATCAACTTAAGTTTCAACTTTTCGCTCTGAACCTGCATACCATAGGCGCGAAAAGTAAAAATTTCAAATTTTAATCAACTTTTCGTGGTAGGAAAAAATATTTCAGTAGGATGATTTATCCGGAGCGATATATACGGTCTAAAGGGGGCGTCTCAACGTCATGTCACTGAGTTAGACTGCATTTGAATTGCTTGAGTGAAACGGGACATGCACAGTGAAGCAGTCTAGTGATAGAGTATATGGTGGTATTATTACCGGCGCCTCAAGGCCATATTTATCCCGGACTCAAACATCTGCTATGGGTGTTGGACTGTGTATCAACGGTATTTTAATGTTCATGAAAAAAATGTATTTTAGTAAGAATACCGGGACGCAGTCAAGTTGGTATGCAGACATGATGTAGGTCTTCTACTTCTTGAATTACGTCTCAATTTTTAGGGATACAGTCTACAGTTATGATCTGCGCATGCGCATAGAACTGGTTGTAACTGTTTTTTGCTACAAGAATTAGATGTAAATTTCAGGGATACAGATTATAAATCTGTTCTCGGCATACGAATACAGCTGGTCGTCACTGATTATTGATTGATGTTAAACTGTATTAAAGTGACAAACGGCAATCTTGATTTTTTAAAAGCTCGTGGCGCCCCGTTACTTTTTTTACATAACTTGCATTTGTCCAATAATTAATATTAATTCTAAGAATAATATAAAGGAAATTGAGTTTGCATATGACTAACTGTGTGTGTGTACAGCTATATATGTATCTCTTTTTTGGTGCCGTCTGATTTTAAAATAGGCAACACCTCTTCAAGCATTAAAAATCAATAAACAGGGTTGATGAACTTTAACTGAAGCATCTTCTAAAGAGATAGGTCTGCTCAACTTCTACTTATTCTCATGAACTACTGATCAGTTTTTAGTAATAAAACAACATCTAACATTAAATCCGTTCTTCTAATGTAAATTTGCATTTCTAAAAACTGAGATTACCTTCTCAGACGATAATCTTTCAATCCAGTTGATATAATATTATCATTAAGTTGTATTTTTCTTTAAACTATGATAATTTACCAATTCTTCATATTCTAACCATGATATTTTCCCAATTCATCACATTCTAATCATGAAACAACATTCTGTTTATTGATATATTACACATACTATTTCAGATGTCTATCATATTCATATTATAACATTATACAACACAGATGCCAAAATTAAAAACATGTTCATTTTTTCTCATGGTGATAGTTTATCTAGTGCACAAATCTGTCATAATAAATGTGTTTTGATTGTTAAGAATTACAAATAAAAAGTTTCTAACATCTACACACTGTTCGTTTATTTGTATCATATTCACTCCCCTTACTGTTTTCTTATGTAACTGTTCTAACCGGCTTGTGATATTATGTATCACTGCTTTCTTGTAACTCATTGGATCATGATGGGAATATATTAATGATTGCATGAGTAAATTGAATTGAAATTAATCTTGTTTAACGGCTCATTAATACATTATAGTTAATTAGAGCCGCCAGAGAGAGGAGAATATTGCGTTTTGAAATAATGACAAAATAAGGAAATTTAATTACGTTGAATCTTGTTTAACGGCTCAAAACATATTATAGGTTATTTAGAGCCGCCCCTGAGAAACTTGAAGGTGGTATTATAACTTATTGAGTGGGAGAAAATGGAATTAAATTGAATATTGTTCAACGGATCATCACCACGTTATAGGTTATTTAGAGCTATCCCGGAGGAAAGGGAATGTGGTATTATAACTTACTGAGCGATGCAATAATGACTAAATAAGGGAACTGAGTTGAATTTAACCTTGTTTAACGGCTCATCAACACATAGATTATTTAGAGCTGCCCCAGAGAAAGGGGAATGTGGTATTATAACTTATTGATTGGTGAAATATTGACTAAATAAGTAAATTCAGCTGAACTATATTTTGTTTAACGGCTCATCAACACATTATAGGTTATTTAGAGCCGTCCCAGAGAGAGTGGACAGTGGTATTATAACTTACTGAGTGGTGAAATAATTACTAAATAAGGAAATTGAATTGAATTTAATATTTTTAAAGGCTCATCAACACATAGTTTAGTTAGAGACGTCCCAGAGAAAGTGGAAGGTGGTTTTATTACTTATGGAGTGGTGAACAAAATGAATTAAATTGAATTTCATGTAACGGTTCATCAACACATTAAAGATTATTTAGAGCCGCCCCAGAAATAGGGTAAGGTGGTATTATTGATCGGTGAAATAATGACTAAGTAACGAAATTGAACTGAATTGAATAATTATGGTTTAATGGCAAATGAACACATCTGAATTATTTAGAGCCGCCACAGAGATAAGGAAAGGGTACATAGGAGACCAGGAACATCTTATTATCGAATAGATTCGTATGGTTCTTTAACGTGTTCGGAGGATTGTCTTCGATACACGGTACCGCTCAGTTCACGTCCCCGTCCGACAGACCAAGTTGGTAGGTACTAGTGTAGTTTGCATTTGCTTGTCGTTTGGTATACTTGCTTATATAATTCATTTATATAGTACGATGTTTTGGATGAGCTAAAACGATGGAAATGCTCATTTCTTCACTCTCAGTGTTGTAATGTACTTATATGTCCTAGTTTATATGATGATCAGAACAATATAGTTATAGATTTACATGAAAACAATGGACATGGGTTAATTGTAATAAATCATTACAGAAACGAATCACATTATGCTATCTGTATGCTCTTTTTAATTTAAAACCTACAGAAATACTAGAATATGAAAATGCATGTGCTTTGCCATGCAATATAGATTTTCTCCCCCACCCCTCTCCTCCCCTACCCTCCCCTCCCCCCATCCCATGACTCAACAATAATAAGGCGACTGAAACGGAGAGCGATGTTTTGTTGATGTCAGTTTGACCAAGACAAAGACACACGTGTGGTCCTTAGGTTTATGGTCCTTCCACCCACTAGATCACACTTGAGTGAGAATATATCATTACTCAAAAAAAAAACATTTCTCTAATATGCAAGCAAAAGATGAGTATTCGTTTCAGATAGGGAATTCCAACCCTCGGTATAAGTGTTTCAATCGGAACCTCGACAGAGCCTCGGTTCCAATAAAAACTCTTATACCTCGGGTTGTAATTCACTATCTTCACGGGATACCCATGAATGATTCTTATATTCCATCCCCCATGTAAAACGTGGATAGCCTTATCTGGTGTGCAAGAAATAATGTGCTATACAAAATGGGGTCTGGATAAAATGGAGGCTGGATGTTATTCCGTCTAAATATGATTACTAGATAAAATGGGGTCTGGATATGATGGGTGCTGGATAACATTGGGTCTGTATATGATGGGAACTGGATATAATGGGACTGGATAGGATGGAGGCTAGATAAAATGGGGTCTGAATATAAATGGGGCTGGATATACTGTCTAGACAAATGGTGGCTAGACAAAATGGGGTCTGAAAACAATTGGTTCTGGATATAATGTGGTCTGGATAAAATGGTGGTTGAATATGAATGTGACTGGATAAATGGGGTCTGGATATAATGGGAATGAGTTATAATGGGGTCTGGATCAAATGCGGACTGAACATGATTGGTTCTCGATAGAATGCAGGCTGGATACAATTGGGTCTGGATAAAATGGGTGCTAGATAAAATGGAGTCTGACAGTAATGGGGTCTGGATATAAATGGGGAGTAGATACAGTGGGAGCTGGATGTATAGTGGAATGGATGAAATGGGGGCTGGAAAAATGGGGGCTATATATAATGGGTATAGGAAGTATAGTTCTAGATATAATCGGGGATGGGCATAATTCCATTATTTACACTGTCAATGGCAGTATATTCATTATCCAATTTGCCTATAGTCCAAATAAATCCAGCGGCCTATTTTATCACTAACCGTTCCAAGGCAATAGCCCTATTGTCAACCTGTTTATGCTTGTGATGTCATATCTTGCCTTTTATTCATCTTTGTAATTATTGTATGTTTCTCTGCTTGTTTTTGGTTGATTGTGGTCCTTGATTGCTACATTTCCTGTTCGACTTTTATATCTACTTTTCTATGAGAAAGTATTGGGAAAAAAAGCTTTTAAAATCTCAATTTAAACTTGGCAGATATCAAAAGCCGCAGTTATGCTGTAAACAATCTGAACATCCCTTATTTTGCTGTAATCAAGGGTAAAACAATGTATATAATGCTCCCTGTCGAACTACTCCGATATCGTATTGAAACAAACCTTCGAATCAAATTAATCCATAACATGCCGCTAAAACAAATTAAGAATATATACGGACGAAATTGAACTTGAAGTAATAGATAGAGCATGGTTTCATTGAATTGGTTTATTTAAACATCGAGATGGGCGTAGCCCATCGAGGAGTTTAAATTAACCAACGAGATGAAACCATACTCTATTTGTTTTGTAGCATGTCCATTTCAGCTCTATTTCAGTTTTCTAACTGTTATTCTCACTGTTATTCTCACAGTTATTCTGACAGGTCTTATTTTCAATTAAACGATTTACACCTGTGACTGAACATAGAGAATTGTCTGTGACCATGCTACAATTGGGTTTTAAGACACACGAAGACATGAAAGGTTATATGGCGCCTAACAGAAATGAACGTGCCAGGCTCATCTTCCATTTACATCCAGATAAATATGGAGGATGGGCCTAGAATATATTTCCCTGCAGACCTGCAGAGTTGCTGCAAATTCTATAGTAGACACTCCATTTACGATGGAGCCACGTTTCCATGTTTGCTTACGCGGCGTCATGATAAATACCTTGAATGAGCATGATAGAAATTGAAAGAAAATAATTTGAATGGGGTGTCCTACCCCTCTGCATGTGACAGTGTGTTTGTGAGATTGCATTGGTTGTATTCTACCCCGGCAATCACACGGGATAATAACGAACGAATTAACATACGACGGACAACGTGCCATCATATAAACACGACTGGGCTTTAGTACTTATATTTATTTTATGCTTTGCAGTGAAATAGTGGATTTTAGCAGTGAAATAAAAGTGGTATTTCATACGTGTGAAATATAGTTTTATTTTTTCACCGCCGGAACTACTTTTTTCAATATTAAAAACCTTCCTTTTTTATTTGTTTAAAAAATATCATTCGACTGTAAATGGTCTAGCTAAGAAAATGAGCTATAGTTTTTTAAAGGTGGTCAAGTATTTCAGAATTTTTGTCATTTACACTGAAAATTGTTAGTTGGTCATTTTTTTCAAAAAATACTTTTTCAGAAAGTTGCTATACAAGTTATATCATTGGATTAGAAATAACTTAACTAAGAAAATAAATTTTGAAATCGATTTAGTAGTTTAGAAGTTATGTGCAATTAAAAAATGGCAATTTTATCATACTAAGAAATATAAAAAGATCGGACAGGGAAAGTAGTATTCAAGGAGGACAGTCAACCACAAAAGCCAGAAACAAACATGCAAAAAGACAAACAAGAATGCAAAAGTAATAATAAAAGCAAACGACATCACAAACACAAAAGGGTAGACAATAAGGCTACCGCCTACCGTCAGTGACAAAGTAGGCCACTGGGGATTTAAACCGGTTCTAAGGTGCACCAAACATCACACTTACCCTACTGTCATCCCATTAAAACAGGAGAGTGTAAATAAAGAAATCCCCGCCATGATCTTATCTCTAACCAACAAGGCAGCATCAATAGGCAATATAAGTAAACACAAAAATGCTCGTGTAAATATAATATAAAAAAAACAATAGCCTATAGAGCCACAATGAAGGTACTCAAGACTTGGCAGAAGCCAGAGCAACAAGAGAATAAACCATTAAAGGGCAACAAGAGAATAAACCATTAAGGTCATTAAGCCATTGACGTTGTCAAATTAAAAATCAAAATCTGCATACTGCAGTACACTTTGATTTTATAAAACAAAAAGAAAATGTGTTGTTTTGGAGTGAATAACATATTTTATTTCATCGAGAAGTGTGAAAACATTCATCTGTTATTCACTCAAAATCAACAAATATCCTCTATACTTTACAGGCGAAAATATGATTTAGTCTTTATTTTTAATGTGACAAAAGTGTGTTCAAAGACTAGTCATATTTATGACACTTTTCGCGTTGTTCTTCTTTTGTGTCATAATTGTAGGTTCATTTTTCTCTTACCAAACTATTATGTTAATTATTTTTACATTTTGATAAAAACTAAATGATATTTGTTATTATTCATCAATGCGTACAGTTGTCTGTGGGACCATTGACTTCCCCATAGATATACAGTATAGCCTTTATGGCTACCCTGATTTTCCCTATATAGATGACACCTTTTGCCCGATTGTTCCATTCAAGTGTGAGGTAATGATGTAACGAGGAACATGCTATTACAAATTAGTCAAACCGGGCACGGAAGTGGCACATCCTTCTTTTCCTGTCAAATGTCGACCTTTTATTTGTCAGTCATATTTTAGAAAATCATTGCAAACATAATAAGCTCGAAAGAGTATCCAACATGTCAACAATCCGAAATTAGGTAGTTTTAAATTATCACATGATCGGCAGGTATAAATACGTGTACAAAAAATAAACGTTTTATCCTAAAGAGTGATTAACTACTACTTACTTATAAATTCACATTGATTTAAAGTAGAAATTATGTTAACATGAGATATATGGTCCTATAGAAACCACAGAGTCCGAACGCAATGGCATCGTAGGCCCGCAATGTACTGCAAACAAGGACTTGAAAATACAATAAAAGTGACAAAAAACAACAGAAAGGGTGGTGAAGACAGGTTTACCGACTTGGAACGGTCAGTAGGCAATCGATGGTTAGCTTGAATCGATTTTATATACTTGTAAAAAAAATTTAAGAATTATTAATTTTAACAAACATTTTGAATTGAAGCTATTGATTAAGTTTAAAGTGCGGCGCCTACATTTAAAAATACGAATTTTGTTTTCTGTTTACTGTACTGGTAATTATATGTGTTAAACATCAGTTAACGAAGGCGTGTTACAAATCATGTTCGATACAATCAATAAAACCTTTACAATTATTTGCATACATTGTATCAATTAGTTTATTTTATATCGATTGTAACGAAAGCTCTCTGAACTTATTTGAATCACTCTCGATGTCTTCCTGAGTACAAAGCAAATGCAGATTTAGTGTCTTGCTCAGGGACACAATGCATATGACAATTGCAGGGATCGAACCCACGACTTTTCGATCATGGGTCCAACGTACTACCACTATACCACAGCGCTCCACAAATTAGTATAATTTATAGGATAATTAATTTGCATCCGGGCTATAAACAGGACTCCGATAACGCAAGAAGTTCGCATTAATGGATTATGGGCGATATCCAAGTATCGGAGAAAACAGAATGAAATAAAAAGAAAACGACAATAAACAGCAAAGATATATATTATTTGTAAGAAAATACTATTTTGCTTGGAAGCGAATTTATGAACACGCAAAAAAAACACAGACCTAGTGATTCGTGAACTTAAGGTCACGCGGAATTAATGTGATCTACAGTATATTAAATACTATTAGTCTGTTTTGATGGAAACGTATTAGCAAGTCTTTTTTTATTTCGATCATTATTATTTTATTCAATCCCTGACTTCATTTAAGTAAGACATAATCCCGGATTCCCAAGACCTATTTCATTCCCCTTCATGTAACGGGAAAATAGTGTTACACTTGTTACACTTGTTATACTTGTTACACTGTCAGTAATTCCGTTCGTAAGTACGAACAAATTTTAGTTTTTGTAATCTCCATTAAAACGTCTTAGACACCGGAATCCGTAAAGTTTTCAAACGTCACTCATGTTTACATATATATATGACAGCAGTACGATCCTAACAAAGGTAGGTCAAAACGAAAGACCTTGACCTACTTTTCGCCCTTCGTTAAATTACATTGAAATTTTATTTTATGTGAATGACAGCGCTAAAGTGGGGCACGTGACCCATGGATACAATTTCTAGTTTTCACACGGATCTAAAATACAATGTCCAAATCCATGTATATACTCAAGTATTGCTATCATAAGAGTATATTGTATTGAAGTGTATCCTGGTACGAATATAATTAATGGAAAAGATAACGATGAAGTGGTGACTCAGACAATCGCCGGAAATAGGAAGCAAATCTAAAGTATTTGTGTCCATTAAATATATACTTGTATGTTTGTTTAAATATATAATTTAATTGACTGTTATAAAGTTTAATAAGTATAACTGTATAGTAATAATGTCCAATTCCAAATATGTGTTTCACTATCTTGGCGTTCTGTTTAAAGGTGAGGGATATAAAAAGACAACTGTCTTACACGTATATTAGCCTTACTTGTACTGCATATACATGTTTATTTCATACTGTATGGTTGGTAGTGTAGAGAATCGGACAGGAAAAACATAACTGATTTCTCGGTCTTAGAAGATCAATTACCGAGTTTAATCTCGATTAATTGAAAATAGGGGATTTGTATAATAACTTAAATATCTATGTATAGTTTGAAGATATATGGCAAAAAAAATCTAGTTTGGGGCTTAAAGACATGTTATGTATATTTAATATCGCATAAACATTTGAAAATTCATAAATACTACAAGACTTAATTGCTAGATATGTGATAGACACCAGACAGTAAAACCAGGCAAAGGTTTTCAAACCATAAGTTCTTCCTTGAAAGAAGACAGCATATTTTAACACAAAGTATCTAAACCAGTTTCTAAACCAGCATACCAATTATCTTTAATATTGGTAAAAACATTGTAATATGTTTTTAGATGTACACTTACACGGATTTACACAGCTTAATTTCCCTTACACTGTTCTGTCTGTTCTCGTGCAAAAACAGAACAACACAAATAAACAAAACAAAATATTCTGTCAACCAACTCCGGTTTCTGTATTCTTGAACTTTATTTTTAATAAAAAAAATACTTTGTTGTTTCGATTTTATTAAATAACAACGATATATATTTAACTGAAGTTTTACGAAAAGTAATAAACGCATTTCGGATCATGGCGTGTGCGTTGGGGACATAACTTACCATGAAAAGAGTAGTTTTTCCTTTCATGTTTTACTACGTTTTCCATATACAGATGTTCCTTTGTTATTTTGGTTTATTATTTTAACCCAAAAATTATCCTACACTTCTGTTTTCTTCTGTTTCCCTGGAAAGGAATGCATGCGTTCCTCGTTTTCAGATTCCAATTTTTTGGTTACCTTGCCTATTGTTTTGTGTTGAACGTAATTTGATTTGGCTGGCGGACTTATCTCATCCAATCAACGTTCATTTTAAGTTAAGCGATTTAAATAGCAATAAAACTGGAACGGTGTAATTCGTCGACGAATATCATTTTATCGTATACGATCATGTCGGAGGCATTTACTGACAATTTCAATCAACAACGGTAATTGATGGTAATATTTTTAGTCGCCGGTTAACTAACGCACCTGCTTACTTCGAGACAAATTTGCCTCTTCGTGACATTATTTACTTATCTCCATTCCTAGTAACGTACTTCTAGTAAGTCGAATTCTCAAAGCGTTTATTAATCAACCATCAGTCGAGACCACCCATGGTCCGGTGGATAACACGGAGAAAACTGAATTCGAATATCATCAGTTCGAGTCTCGACGGTGACAATGGGTTTGTTTCGATGTGACCTTGGGCAAGACACATCCACTTAGCCTCGTTCGTTTGATGGGGACGTAAATCTAACGGTCAAGTATGTAGGAGTCTATCCTCCGAGCAAGTGAAAGAGCCATATACACTCAAGTGATATGAAAACGCAACACGGGAATTTCCGCTATATATTGTATGTACATTATGCTGCTTTTAATCGAATGGTACATGGCTACGTAAGACCTTTCCTTTTGGAAAAAATACTAAAACAACAAATAATACAGCAAATAGTATTCCTTCAATGTTTCATTATTCACAGAGTACGCGTTTGGCTCAATCATGTGAGCAAACTTAGGATGCAACATTTTGCAAACTATTTACGTTAAATACAGTACTGAACTAGCTCAATTTTTCAAAGAGCTACTTCAACATTTATGAAGTTCTTGTTACAAAGTGTAGTGTGATTAAAACGTCTACAACATCACAGTTGTGTCCTTTCTCTAGTTAACTGCAACTTTCTTTTTAAAAAACATCTTGGGATTTCTTTGGAATATTATGTGCAATTAAGTGTGCAGTATATATAATATATTCGATATTAAGAGTAGGATAGGGACGTCGGTTTGTATACAAAATGACTTCAAGATTTTGCAATGTTCAGCCAGACCAATTTATTGCACAAAATGAAAACCAAAACACTTCGCGGAAAATGCTGTCACATGTGAAATTATTACAACAATTCCTTACTGAAAGGCACCAGGAGACAAGTGAAATTCACCTGATTTTATGGATAAAATAGAGGCTGGATAAAATAGGGTCTGGATAAAAGGTGTGTTATATCAAATGGATTCTGGATAACATGGAGTGTGGCAATAATTGGGTATGGATATAATTATGCAGTATATATAGTAGAAGCTGGATGTATAGGGGGATGGATGTAATGGGGGCTGGAAAATGTGGGCTATATATATAATGGTTGCAGGAAGTATAGGTTCTAGATATAATCGGGGATGGGCATAATTCCCTTCTTTACGTTGTCAATGGCATTACATTCATTATACAATCTGCCTATTGTCCTAAAAGATCCAGCGGCCTTTCTTGTCATTGGCCGTCCCAAGGCGATAGCCCTATTGTCAACCTGTTTATGTTTGTAATGTCATATCTTGCCTCATGTTTGTAATTATTGTTTGTTTCTGTGTGTGTTTTTGGTTGATTGTGGTCCTTGAGTGCTACATTTCCTGTTTTACTTTTATATAAAACAGTATTTAAAGCTTTTAAAGGTGAAACATTTAGTGCATTGTCTAATTCAACTCGTTCAGTATCAGAAGCAGTCGACTATAGTTGTCATAACAAATGTCTTCTTTTGACATAATTAAGTTCAATAACACATCCATTTATTGTTTTCATTGTCAACAATATGTGAAATTTTCTTTAAAAAATCCATTTAAACTTGGTAGATATCAGAAGCCGCAGTTATTCAGTAAACAAACTGAACATCCCTTATTTTGCTGTAATCAAGGGTAATTACTTTGTAAAACAATGTATATAATGCTCACTGTCGAACTACTCCGATATCGTATTGAAACCAACCCATAACGTGCCGCTGAAACAAATTAAGAATGTATACGGACAAAATTGAACTTGAATTGGGTTTTAAGGCGCACCAATACATGAAAGGTTATATGGCGCCTAACAGGTATGAGCATGCCAGGCTCATCCTCTTTTTAAATGAATGCATGACTGATGTTTTACGGCACGTCGACACAGAGATAGGTCATATTGCGCGCAAAAACATTAAGGAATGAAGTAGTAATTAAAAATAATGTAAACGTATAAAGATAAAACTACCTACAAATAAGGGATGATATACATGTAGTAGCAAAATAAACTATGTAAATATGTAAATCAACAAATGCCCGCCAACGGGCTTGTAAACAAGTTAATATATATACGAAAATATTATACTGATTTATGAAGTCTGATTTCTTTAAGGAAATCTAACACAAGTCTAAAATCTATTGTATCAAATAACTTTTTCAAAGTATTAACTGTGTAGTATCTTTGTCGCATAAGATCAAAGTCTACACATTCCAACAATATATGTTTGACCGTTAACGGTGTAAAACAGGGTATACATTCTGGCAACTGCTCACCTTGAATATGAACGAGTACAGCGTGTATGCCTTATCCTAGGACAACTTTTTCTCGACGATTGGGTCTACTAGAAGGACGCCATTCTCCGAGTAACGGTTTAATGAAATGGAATTTATTGTTCACCAACAAGTCCCAAGCAGCTTGCCAAGAGTTACGACTATATGTGTTGATACAACTTTTAAAATCAGTATAAGGTAATTTGGTATTAGATATATGTAAACCTAATTCTGCCTTAGCAGCACTATCAGCTCTATCATTACCACATATTCCTACATGGCTTGGAAGCCAGCAGAAAATAATAACATTATCAACTATAAGAGAATTGTTCTCTTCTAAAAGTTGAAGCACAACTGGATTATCATGTTTCATATTACAAAGTGCTTGAAGAGATGAAAGGGAATCAGAAAAGGTTACGAAATGGTCATCATCAGATTTCTGAATAAAACTTAAAGCTTTAAGTTCGGCTGAGAAGATAGAGGCCTCTTTTTACATCCAGATAAAATATGGAGAATGGGCCTAGAACTTCTTACCTGCTGACCTTCAGAGTTGCTGCAAATTCTATAGTAGACACTCCATTTACGATGGAGCCACGTTTCCACGTTTGCTTACGCGGCGTCATGATAAATACCTTGAATGAGCATGAAAAAAAATGAAAAAATGAACATGAAAGGGGGTCCTACCCCTCTACATGTGACAGTGTGTTTGTGAGATTGCATTGGTTGTATTCTACTCCGGCATCCATACGGGGTAACGACGAACGAACTAACATACGATGGATATCATATAAACACAAACGGGCTTTAATACTTATATATATTACATGCAAAAACAGAATTTAGTCTTTATTTGTTTTATTTCTAATGTGACAAAATTATAATCAAATACTATTTATATGTATGACAGTTTTCGTGTGTGGGTCCATTTTTCTCTTACCAAACTATTCTGTCTATTATTTTTAAATTTTGATAACAAATTAAATGATATTGATTATTATTCGTCATCAGACTGTCACTCGTAAAATGCTTACAGTTGTCTGTGACCATTGACTTCCCCATAGAAATACATTATAACGTTTATGGCTACCCCGATTTTCCCTATATAGATAACCCCTATATATATGTCACCCCTTGCCGGATTGTTCCATCCAATTGTGATGTAATGTTGTAATGAGGAACATGTTGTTACACATCCATGTTTTCCTGTCAAATGTCGACCTTTTATTTGTCAGTCATATTTTAGAAAATCATTGCAAACATATTAAGCTCGAACGAGTATCCAAAATGTCAACAATCCGAAATTAAGTAGTTTTAAATTATCGCATGACCGGTAGGTATATTATACGTGTAAACTGTACAAGAAATATACTAAAGTGTGATTAACCACTACTTACTTATCAATTTACATTGATTCAAATTGGAAATTATGTTAATACTTGTAAAATACTTTTTAGAATAAGTAAAGTTAAAAACATGTTGAATCGTGGCTATTGATTATGTTTAAAGTGCGGCGTCTACAATTAATAATACGTATTAAAAATACAAATACAATACATTTTATTTTCAGTTTACTGTACTGGTAATTATATTTGTTAAACATCTGTCAACGAAGACATGTTTCAAATCATGTTAAATACAATCAATAAAACCTTTACAGTTATGTGCACACATTGCATCAATTAGTACAATTGATAGGATAATCAATGTGCCTCGGGGATATAAACAGGTCTCCGATAGCGGAAGAAGTTCGAATTAACGGATTACGGGTGAAAACCAAGTATCAGAGAAAACAGAATGAAATCAACAAAACCCGACAATTAACAGCAAAGAAATATATTATTTGTAAGATATTGTTGTTGTTTTTAGCTCTACTGGCCAAGGGCCAGCATAGCTTATGGGGTGGGGTGTTGTTCGTCGTCCGTCCGTTAACTTTTACCTCGTTAAAATGATAGAGCCTTCATTTTCCATCCAATCTTTACCAAACTTTAGCAGATTGTTAATATTTAATGAAAGCTCGGAAAAGTTTGAAAACCAGCCTGATCGGATCAGTTACAGCGGAGTTATAGCCCTTGATTTAGTTAAAATGCTATATTTTACCTCGTTAAGATGATACGGCCTTCATTTTACATCCGATATTTATTAAACTTTAGCAGATGGTTAATATCATTGAAAGCTCAGACAAATTCGAAAACAAGCTAGATCGGACCAGTAACGGCGGAGTTATGGCCCTTGATTTATTTAAAAATGCTATAGTTTGCTTGTTAAAATATGTAAGTGTAAAAATCGAACAGGAAATGCAGCTTTCACAGAACACAGTAAACCCCAAAACACGCAAAAAGACAAACAAAAAAGACAATAGTAATAATAAAGCCATATGACGTCACAAACACAAAACGGGTTGACAGTAGGGCTACCGCCTTGGAACGGTCAATGGCAAAAAGGCCGCTGGGGGTTTAAACCAAGTTCTAGGGTGCACCAAACCTCACACTTACCCTACCGTCATCCCAATTAAACGAGACAGTGTAAAATAAAGAAATCCTCGCCGTATACTATTCTCTAACTAAAAAGTCAGCATTAAGAGGCAATATAAGTAAAACACAAAGGTGCTCTTGTAATAGCCTAGAAAGTCACAAAAAAGGTTCTCGATGACTTGGCAGAAGCCAGAGCAACAAGAGAATAAACCATTGAGGACACGACAAGACAAGACCGCAGACAAACATCAAACGTCACCGTCCGTCCTTTTGGGCTTTAGGTAGACACCATCATAGGGTCCACAGCCTGTCCGGTCATCGTACAATTAAAGAGGAAAGCATAGTCGCAAACTGTAAATGGGTCCACCACCAAGCATGCAGTACAATAGGGCCTTCATTTTTCATCCGATATTTGCCACACTTTACCAGATTGTTAATATCAACGAAAGCTCCGAAACTTTTGCAAACCAGCCAGATGGGAACATTTACACAGGAGTTATAGCCCTTGATTTTCTGAAATATGCTATATCTTGGACTTAAGACATAATCCCGGATTCCCAAGAGTTATTTTATGCCCCATCATGACAATTGTCCGTCCGTTCGTACGACTGTCAGTTATTTCGTCCGTAAGTACGAAAAGGTTTTAATTTTTAAAGTTTTTCGTAATCTTCATTAAAACTTCCCAGACACCGGAATCCGTAAAGTTTTCCAACGTCACACATGTTTACATACATGTATATATGACAGCAGTATGTTCCTAACAAAGGTAGGTCAATATGACTTTTCGCACTTTATTAGGTTACATTGAAGTTTTATTGTATGTGACTAAAATCGCCGAACGAATAATCAACTATAATCAGATCATTCAATGGAATTATCGAGGTTTGAAACCAAATTATGATGAAATCAGCTTAATTTTAAATGAACACAACCCTATTGCCTTTTGTCTTCAAGAAACATTGTTGAAGACAAGTGATAAGGTATCTTTTAAACAATACTCACTTTACAATCATATTTGTGATACCGGGGACAAGGCGACTGGTGGAGTTTCGATAATCGTTAATCGAACCATTCCTAACATACCTGTTGCGTTTTAAACACATTTACAAGCTATTGCGGGCAATGTTATGATGCACAGAGTTATAACAATATGTTCCTTATATTTATCACCTAGTTCTTCACTAGACCCTAAAGATATAAATCACCTAGTTGCACAATTGCCATCACCTTTTATACCCTTGGGTGATTTTAATGCACACAACTACATCTGGGGTTGTAAAGATATGAACGATAAAGGCAAGAAAATTGAGGATTTCTTAGCCAAAAACAATTTGTGTCTTTTTAATGATAATAAGTCACATACTTATTTACATTCTCCTACAGGCTCTCATTCTTCCATTGATTTAACAATATTCGATTCAACGCTTGTGATGCATTTTTCGTGGAGTGTTGGAGACGACCTCTGTGGAAGATACCACTTCCACATATTTCTTGAAAATATCGACCCTCCGCAAGGCTGACTGGACTACATTTCAATCTCTTTGCGAGGAACAATTTAAGCCTTCCGTTTTCGAGGATGTCGAAGACGCAACTACTCTTTTTACCCAAACTCTTCATGATATAGCTTATCAAACTATTCCAGAAACCTCGGCAAATCCAAAACGCCCACATAAACTATGGTACAACGATGACTGCAAAAAGGCAGTCAGCGATCGTAAAGCCGCATTAAATAATTTTATCTTGTGGGCAACTCAATCAAATTTAGATAACTTTATAGTTTTTCGTGCGAAAGCCCGTCATACTATAAAGGATAGCAAGAGGAAATCCTAGAGATCTTAGGTCTCTAGGCTGAATTTCTCGCTCATCAGAAGACATGGGACATGGTCCGGAAAATAAGTGGTAAAGGTAATTCTAGTTCTGTAAATCATCTTAAAACAGATAATGGAAATATAACATCTGTGAAAGATATTACAAACAAATTGGCAGAAATTTTTTCAAAAATTCTTCTTCTGAAAATTGTCAACCAAATTTTCTGAAAAATAAGAAACTAAAAGAACAGAAGAAGCTGAACTTCAAGTCGAAACACTTGGAGAAATACAATAAACTATTCACTCATGATACTTCAGCTGGTCCTGATGATACCCATTATAAATTATTAAAACATTTACCTGAATCCTGTCTCTCTACCCTTCTTGATATATTTAATAAGGTTTGGGTGACGGGAAACTTCCCCGATTCTTGGCGGGAAGCAATCGTTATTCCAGTCCCCAAACCTGGAAAGGATCATACGGACCCAATAAAGTATCGCCCAATCGCTTTAACGAGTTGTATATGTAAAACCATGGAACGAATAATTAAAGAGAGACTCGTTTGGTACCTGGAGTCCAACAAACCGATAATAAAGTATCAAAGTGGATTCCGACGCCAACGAGGCACAACAGACAATCTCATACGATTTGAATCGTTTATTAGGGAAGCTTTCATAAAAAAGAAAATCTAGTCTCTGTATTTTTTTACTTGGAGAAAGCTTATGATACTGCATGGAAGTACGGTATTATGAATGATCTTCATGAAATTGGTCTTAGAGGCCGATAACCCATTTTTATAGAGAAATTCTTAGATGACAGTTTCGTGTCCGAATGGGTTCAACCCTCTCTGATATTCATGAAAAGGAGATGGGTGTTCCACATGGCAGCATTTTCTTTTTCACGCTTTTTAATATAAAGATTAACAGTATAGTAAATTGCATTAATCCAGGTGTGGATTGCTCTTTATCTGTTGACGACTTTGTTATATGTTATCGTGCAAAATACATGAATACTATTGAAAGACAATTACAACAATGTCTCAATAAACTTCAGACCTGGTCTGATGAAAATGGTTTTAAATTTTCTAAATCTAAAACCAATTGTAGGCACTTTTATAGTGGATGAGACAAAAATCCTAGGTCTAATTTTGACCGTAAATTAACGTTTATATCACACCTCAAATACTTGAAGGTCAAATACCTTAAAGCTCTTAACTTACTTAAAGTTGTTGTAAACACTAATTGGGGAGCAGATCTTGCGACTTTACAGATCTCTAATCAGATCCAAGCTGGACTACGGCTCAATAGTATTTGGATTGACTCGCAAGTCGTACTTGCAGATGCTCGATCCTATACATAATCAAGGATTACGACTTGCCTTAGGATCCTTTCGTACATCATCAGCCGAAAGTCTATATGTTGAAGCTAATGAACCATCACTGCCTCATAGACGGGACAAATAAGTCCTTCAGTATACTATTAAATGACAATCTAACCCTTCCAATCGAACTTTCGATACTGTTTTTAATCCTTATTATGAACCTATTTTTGATCGAAAACCGAAGGCCATTCGGCCATTTGGTCTTCGTATTAAACCAAAATTAAGAGTCACTGAAATCGACCTAAATTTGATTGCCAAGTACAAAGTACCACAAATTCCACCGTGGACTTTGGAAACACCAACAATTATTTTTGATATTTGTAATAATAACAAATCCATTACAGATCCTACTATCTTTCAAAGCAAATTTAATGAAATTAAATCTAATGAATGAATGGATGAATGGTGTTTTAAGGCACGTCGACACATAAATAGGTCATATTGTGCGCAAAAATTGATGAAAAATGAAGAAATGAAGTATTAATTAAAAATTAATGTAAATATATAAAGATAAAACTATTAAAAAATAAGGGATGATAAGGTGTAATATAAACTATGTATGTAAATCAACGAATGTCCGTCAACGGGTATTTAAACAAGTAAATATATATAAAAACACATTATAATGATTTATATAGTCTGATCTCTTTTAGGAAATCTAAAACAAGACTAAAATCTACAGTATCAAATAACTCTTTCATAGTATTAACATTGTAGTACCTTTGACGCATAGGATCAAAGTCTACACATTCCAATAATATGTGTTTGACCGTTAACGGTACAAAGCAGGGTATACATTCTGGTAATTGCTCACCTTGTAATAAACATGAATGAGTATAACGTGTATGCCCTATCCTGCACCGGGCTAGGACAACTTCCTCTCCACGAATGGGTCTACTAGAAGAACGCCATTCTCCGAGTAACGGTTTAATTGGATGGAGTTTATTGTTAACTGACAAATCCCAAGCGGTTTGCCAAGAGTTACAAATATATGTGTTAATACAACTTTTAAAATCAGTATAAGGTAATTTGGTATTAGATATATGTAGATCTAATGCTGCCTTAGCAACACTATCAGCTCTATCAGGCAGGCGGCTCTTTATGCTGTGTTTGTGAACAGCTGCTGCAGCTACCTGATCTCCATCTTTAGAGCCATCTGTGTAGATATGTTGAAAGTCTCTGTATTTCGATATAATTTCATTAAATTTGATTTGAAAGACAGTAGGGTCTGTACTGGATTTGTTATTATTACAAAGATCAAAAATAATTGTTGGAGTTTCCAAAGTCCACGGTGGAATTTGTGGTACTTTGTACTTGGCAATCAAATTTAGGTGCAGGATAGGGCATACACGTTATACTCATTCGTATTTATTACAAGCTGAGCAATTACCAGAATGTATACCCTGCTTTGCACCGTTAACGTTCAAACACATATTGTTGGAGTGTGTAGACTTTGATCCTATGCATCAAAGATACTACAATGTTAATAATATGAAATTGTTATTTGATACTATAGATTTTAGTCTTGTTATAGATTTCCTCAAA